>RZGP01000012.1:0-5000 GCA_004303015.1 Cladobotryum protrusum
TGCGCGTCACTAATTAGATGACGAGGCATTTGGCTACCTTAAGAGAGTCATAGTTACCCCGCCGTTTACCCGCGCTGGTTGGAATTACTTCACGACATTCAGAGCACTGGGCAGAAATCAATTGCGTCAACACCACTTCTGGCCATAGCAATGCTATGTTTAATTAGACAGTCAGATTCCACTTGTGCCGTACCAGTTCTAGTTTGGTTGTTAACCGCACGCCCGGACGGCCGAAGCATGCTAAGGGCATCAGCCTCGGATGCTGGCAGCCGCCGGCCGGTTGCCCGGCTAGAAGCCGCCTGCTCCCAAGGCGTCCGCCCAAAGCCAACGTACCAAACCCTTAGAAGCCAATCATTATCCCGAATTTCGGATCTATTTTGCCGACTTCCCTTATTCTACATGTTTCGATCAACCAGAGGCTGGTCCCTTGGAGACTGCATGCGGTTATGAGTACGACCCCCCCCCCCCCTGGCGTGAGGAAAATTATTCCTTCCGCGGAATTTTCAAGGGACGTCGAGAGAGCAAAGGACCAGCCAGAGGTGCTGGGCCTCTTCGGCCATTAAACCTAGCTCCGGACAACCGATTCAGGGTGAGAGGCCGTCGTAAGAAAAAAGAGAACTCTGCCCGGGGCCCAAGCCGTCGTCTCCGCGTTCAGTTGCGTTGCACGGCAAAACACCATCAGGTGCCGGAATATTGACCGGATTCCCTTTCGCCAGACGGTGCAAAGTGCACCTTGAACGGAACTTCCCTATGCTGCGGATTCGACTAACCCACGTCCAACCGCTGTTCACATGGAAAACCTTTCCCCACTCGTCCTTCAATTTTCATTGAAGTATTTGCTAATACCACCAGATCTGCACTAAGAGCCGTTCGACCGGCTCACGCCCTAGGCTTCGTCACGACATCCACGTCCGCCTACTCCTTCAGGGCATCGTTCTACCCTGAGGGCCGAGGGTGGTATGGGTTGAGGAAGGACGCTTGAGCGCAATCCATTTTCAGGCTAGTACATTCGGCGGTGAGTTGTACCACAGTTCCTAGGGAATTCCGACTTCCATGGCCACAGTTTTAATGATGTCAAGATGTACTAACACCTTTGTGGTGTCTGATGAGAGTCTACTATGGCCACTGAACCTCGCGTCGGTCATCCCGCTCGCCAGTTCTGTTACCAAAAAAAATGGGCCCACTAGTGTATACATTCGAATGCCCACGTTCAATTAAGTAACAAGGGCTTCATTACATATTTAAAGGTTTGAGAATGGATGAAGGCTATATAGCGCCCCCCGAGTCCCTAAATAATTCGTTTACCTCATTAAAAACTGAGTTCAACACTGCTATCTGAGGGAAACTTCGCGGAAAACCAGGATACTAGAAGTTCGATAGTCTTTCGCCCCCATGGCCATATTTGACGATCGATTTGCACGTCAGAACCGCTGCGAGCCTCCACCAGAGTTTCCTCTGGCTTCACCCTTATACAGGCCATAGTTACCTTCTTTCGGGTCGGCCCCGTATGCTCTTACTCAAATCCATCGAGAACATCAGGATCGGTCGATGATGCGCCGAAGCTCTCACCTGCGTTTCACTTCATTACGCGTAGGGGTTTGACACCCGAAACACTCGCATACGAAGACGACTCCTTGGTCCGTGTTTCAAGACGGGTCGCTGATGACCATTACGCCAGCATCCTTGCAGATGCGCGAACCTCAGTCCGCACCAGGGTATTATGCAACGGGCTATAACACTCCCGGAGGAGCCACATTCCCGAAGCTTTTGTCCCCCGGCGCGAAACTGATGCTGGCCTGGGCGAGGCGAAGTGCACCGGCGAGAACGCCGGATGATCCGCCAAGCCCAAGTCTGGTCATGAGCGCTTCCCTTTCAACAATTTCACGTACTGTTTAACCCTCTTTTCAAAGTGCTTTTCATCTTTCGATCACTCTACTTGTGCGCTATCGGTCTCTGGCCAATATTTAGCTTTAGAAGACATATACCTCCCATTTTGAGCAGCATTCCCAAACTACTCGACTCGTCGAAGGAGCTTTACAAAGGCTCGGCGGCCAGCCAGACGGGGCTCTCACCCTCTGCGGCGTCCCGTTCCAGGGAACTCGGGCGGCACCTTGCCAAAAGCATCCTCTACAAATTACAACTCGGGCCCGAGGGGCCAGATTTCAAATTTGAGCTGTTGCCGCTTCACTCGCCGTTACTGGGGCAATCCCTGTTGGTTTCTTTTCCTCCGCTTATTGATATGCTTAAGTTCAGCGGGTATTCCTACCTGATCCGAGGTCAACCTTTCAGAAGTTGGGGTTTCACGGCTGAGCAGCGCCGCTCTCCGGTGCGAGGTTTCCAGTTGTATAGCTACTACGCAGGGGAGGCTGCGGCGGGGTCGCCACTGCATTTCGGGGGCGGCCAGACCGCGCGGGGCGGGGCCGTCCCCCAACACCAGGCCCCCGGGGGGGCTTGAGGGTTGAAATGACGCTCGAACAGGCATGCCCGCCAGAATACTGGCGGGCGCAATGTGCGTTCAAAGATTCGATGATTCACTGAATTCTGCAATTCACATTACTTATCGCATTTCGCTGCGTTCTTCATCGATGCCAGAACCAAGAGATCCGTTGTTGAAAGTTTTGATTCATTTGCTTGCCCATGAAGGGCCACTCAGATAGATTCCGCTAAGAGAAAACAGAAGAGTTTGTTTGGCCTCCGGCGGGCGCCTGGTTCCGGGCCGCTGGGGCCCGGGGCTGTCCCGCCGAAGCAACGATTTGGTAAGGTTCACAGTGGGTTTGGGAGTTGTATAACTCGGTAATGATCCCTCCGCTGGTTCACCAACGGAGACCTTGTTACGACTTTTACTTCCTCTAAATGACCGAGTTTGGAGAGCTTTCCGGCCCTGGGTGGTAGTTGCCCACCTCCCTGGGCCAGTCCGGACGCCTCACTGAGCCATTCAATCGGTAGTAGCGACGGGCGGTGTGTACAAAGGGCAGGGACGTAATCAACGCAAGCTGATGACTTGCGCTTACTAGGGATTCCTCGTTGAAGAGCAATAATTGCAATGCTCTATCCCCAGCACGACGGAGTTTAACAAGATTACCCGGGCCTTCCGGCCAAGGGAGTACTCGCTGGCTCCGTCAGTGTAGCGCGCGTGCGGCCCAGAACATCTAAGGGCATCACAGACCTGTTATTGCCTCAAACTTCCATCGGCTTGAGCCGATAGTCCCTCTAAGAAGCCGGCGTACTGCCAAAGCAATACGGGCTATTTAGCAGGTTAAGGTCTCGTTCGTTATCGCAATTAAGCAGACAAATCACTCCACCAACTAAGAACGGCCATGCACCACCACCCACAAAATCAAGAAAGAGCTCTCAATCTGTCAATCCTCATTGTGTCTGGACCTGGTGAGTTTCCCCGTGTTGAGTCAAATTAAGCCGCAGGCTCCCGTTTTAAGGGACTCTGTCGCGTTCTCACGCGCAGACGGACTTTATCTTAGGCTCGGGTCTCCCCGAACCCACCCCCGTCAAGTCTCTGGACCTTCTCCATACAGCCGGCATCGCCTGCTGCTTAGGAGCTTGGCTGCGAGTAACCCATTGTTGCATCCGGTGCGTTTTTACCGTACCCGGGGTCGTTAACCCGGCCGCGGGCCTCTTTCGAGGGCCCGCTTGGTAGCACGCGGCTTTAGGGATTTCCCGCAGTTTGAGGGTGTTGCCGCCCCCCCTTCCGGGGGGAACGACTAGCATCGTTCGGGGCTCGAATCGCCCCAAGGACCATCCCACCGACCGGTCTCCCGGCTGCTTTCTGGGGCAGAGCAACTGCAGTTTACCCCTGGTGGTGCCCTTCCGTCAATTTCTTTAAGTTTCAGCCTTGCGACCATACTCCCCCTGGAGCCCAAGCACTTTGATTTCTCGTAAGGTGCCGAACGCGTCAAAAATGTAACATCGTCCGATCCCTAGTCGGCATAGTTTATGGTTAAGACTACGACGGTATCTGATCGTCTTCGATCCCCTAACTTTCGTTCCTGATTAATGAAAACATCCTTGGCAAATGCTTTCGCAGTAGTTAGTCTTCAATAAATCCAAGAATTTCACCTCTGACAATTGAATACTGATGCCCCCGACTGTCCCTATTAATCATTACGGCGGTCCTAGAAACCAACAAAATAGAACCGCACGTCCTATTTTATTATTCCATGCTAATGTATTCGAGCATAGGCCTGCCTTGAGCACTCTAATTTTTTCAAAGTAAAAGTCCTGTTTCCCCGCCACACCCAGTGAAGGGCATGGGGTTCCACAGAGGGAAAGGCCCGGCCGGACCAGTACACGCGGTGAGGCGGACCGGCCAGCCAGGCCCAAGGTTCAACTACGAGCTTTTTAACCACAACAACTTTAATATACGCTATTGGAGCTGGAATTACCGCGGCTGCTGGCACCAGACTTGCCCTCCAATTGTTCCTCGTTAAGGGATTTAAATTGTACTCATTCCGATTACAAGACCCAAAAGAGCCCTGTATCAGTATTTATTGTCACTACCTCCCCGTGTCGGGATTGGGTAATTTGCGCGCCTGCTGCCTTCCTTGGATGTAGTAGCCGTTTCTCAGGCTCCTTCTCCGGGGTCGAGCCCTAACCCTCCGTTACCCGTTGCCACCATGTTTGGCCAATACCCAAACATCGAAAGTTGATAGGGAAGAAATTTGAATGAGCCATCGCCGGCACAAGGCCTGTCGATTCGACGAGTTATCATGATTCACCAGAGAGCCCAGAGGGCATTGGTTTTTAATCTAATAAATACAACCCTTCCGAAGTCGGGATTTTTAGCATGTATTAGCTCTAGAATTACCACGGTTATCCAAGTAGTAAAGTATTATCAAATAAACGATAACTTATATAATGAGCCATTCGCAGTTTCGCTGTATAATTGCTTATACTTAGACATGCATGGCTTAATCTTTGAGACAAGCATATGACTACTGGCAGAATCAACCAGGTAACTATCGTCAGCCGGGGCGAGCCCGGGCTAC
>RZGP01000012.1:10000-12500 GCA_004303015.1 Cladobotryum protrusum
CCATTTTGAGCAGCATTCCCAAACTACTCGACTCGTCGAAGGAGCTTTACAAAGGCTCGGCGGCCAGCCAGACGGGGCTCTCACCCTCTGCGGCGTCCCGTTCCAGGGAACTCGGGCGGCACCTTGCCAAAAGCATCCTCTACAAATTACAACTCGGGCCCGAGGGGCCAGATTTCAAATTTGAGCTGTTGCCGCTTCACTCGCCGTTACTGGGGCAATCCCTGTTGGTTTCTTTTCCTCCGCTTATTGATATGCTTAAGTTCAGCGGGTATTCCTACCTGATCCGAGGTCAACCTTTCAGAAGTTGGGGTTTCACGGCTGAGCAGCGCCGCTCTCCGGTGCGAGGTTTCCAGTTGTATAGCTACTACGCAGGGGAGGCTGCGGCGGGGTCGCCACTGCATTTCGGGGGCGGCCAGACCGCGCGGGGCGGGGCCGTCCCCCAACACCAGGCCCCCGGGGGGGCTTGAGGGTTGAAATGACGCTCGAACAGGCATGCCCGCCAGAATACTGGCGGGCGCAATGTGCGTTCAAAGATTCGATGATTCACTGAATTCTGCAATTCACATTACTTATCGCATTTCGCTGCGTTCTTCATCGATGCCAGAACCAAGAGATCCGTTGTTGAAAGTTTTGATTCATTTGCTTGCCCATGAAGGGCCACTCAGATAGATTCCGCTAAGAGAAAACAGAAGAGTTTGTTTGGCCTCCGGCGGGCGCCTGGTTCCGGGCCGCTGGGGCCCGGGGCTGTCCCGCCGAAGCAACGATTTGGTAAGGTTCACAGTGGGTTTGGGAGTTGTATAACTCGGTAATGATCCCTCCGCTGGTTCACCAACGGAGACCTTGTTACGACTTTTACTTCCTCTAAATGACCGAGTTTGGAGAGCTTTCCGGCCCTGGGTGGTAGTTGCCCACCTCCCTGGGCCAGTCCGGACGCCTCACTGAGCCATTCAATCGGTAGTAGCGACGGGCGGTGTGTACAAAGGGCAGGGACGTAATCAACGCAAGCTGATGACTTGCGCTTACTAGGGATTCCTCGTTGAAGAGCAATAATTGCAATGCTCTATCCCCAGCACGACGGAGTTTAACAAGATTACCCGGGCCTTCCGGCCAAGGGAGTACTCGCTGGCTCCGTCAGTGTAGCGCGCGTGCGGCCCAGAACATCTAAGGGCATCACAGACCTGTTATTGCCTCAAACTTCCATCGGCTTGAGCCGATAGTCCCTCTAAGAAGCCGGCGTACTGCCAAAGCAATACGGGCTATTTAGCAGGTTAAGGTCTCGTTCGTTATCGCAATTAAGCAGACAAATCACTCCACCAACTAAGAACGGCCATGCACCACCACCCACAAAATCAAGAAAGAGCTCTCAATCTGTCAATCCTCATTGTGTCTGGACCTGGTGAGTTTCCCCGTGTTGAGTCAAATTAAGCCGCAGGCTCCCGTTTTAAGGGACTCTGTCGCGTTCTCACGCGCAGACGGACTTTATCTTAGGCTCGGGTCTCCCCGAACCCACCCCCGTCAAGTCTCTGGACCTTCTCCATACAGCCGGCATCGCCTGCTGCTTAGGAGCTTGGCTGCGAGTAACCCATTGTTGCATCCGGTGCGTTTTTACCGTACCCGGGGTCGTTAACCCGGCCGCGGGCCTCTTTCGAGGGCCCGCTTGGTAGCACGCGGCTTTAGGGATTTCCCGCAGTTTGAGGGTGTTGCCGCCCCCCCTTCCGGGGGGAACGACTAGCATCGTTCGGGGCTCGAATCGCCCCAAGGACCATCCCACCGACCGGTCTCCCGGCTGCTTTCTGGGGCAGAGCAACTGCAGTTTACCCCTGGTGGTGCCCTTCCGTCAATTTCTTTAAGTTTCAGCCTTGCGACCATACTCCCCCTGGAGCCCAAGCACTTTGATTTCTCGTAAGGTGCCGAACGCGTCAAAAATGTAACATCGTCCGATCCCTAGTCGGCATAGTTTATGGTTAAGACTACGACGGTATCTGATCGTCTTCGATCCCCTAACTTTCGTTCCTGATTAATGAAAACATCCTTGGCAAATGCTTTCGCAGTAGTTAGTCTTCAATAAATCCAAGAATTTCACCTCTGACAATTGAATACTGATGCCCCCGACTGTCCCTATTAATCATTACGGCGGTCCTAGAAACCAACAAAATAGAACCGCACGTCCTATTTTATTATTCCATGCTAATGTATTCGAGCATAGGCCTGCCTTGAGCACTCTAATTTTTTCAAAGTAAAAGTCCTGTTTCCCCGCCACACCCAGTGAAGGGCATGGGGTTCCACAGAGGGAAAGGCCCGGCCGGACCAGTACACGCGGTGAGGCGGACCGGCCAGCCAGGCCCAAGGTTCAACTACGAGCTTTTTAACCACAACAACTTTAATATACGCTATTGGAGCTGGAATTACCGCGGCTGCTGGCACCAGACTTGCCCTCCAATTGTTCCTCGTTAAGGGATTTAAATTGTACTCATTCCGATTACAAGACCCAAAAGAGCCC
>RZGP01000012.1:35000-37500 GCA_004303015.1 Cladobotryum protrusum
GGGCGGTGTGTACAAAGGGCAGGGACGTAATCAACGCAAGCTGATGACTTGCGCTTACTAGGGATTCCTCGTTGAAGAGCAATAATTGCAATGCTCTATCCCCAGCACGACGGAGTTTAACAAGATTACCCGGGCCTTCCGGCCAAGGGAGTACTCGCTGGCTCCGTCAGTGTAGCGCGCGTGCGGCCCAGAACATCTAAGGGCATCACAGACCTGTTATTGCCTCAAACTTCCATCGGCTTGAGCCGATAGTCCCTCTAAGAAGCCGGCGTACTGCCAAAGCAATACGGGCTATTTAGCAGGTTAAGGTCTCGTTCGTTATCGCAATTAAGCAGACAAATCACTCCACCAACTAAGAACGGCCATGCACCACCACCCACAAAATCAAGAAAGAGCTCTCAATCTGTCAATCCTCATTGTGTCTGGACCTGGTGAGTTTCCCCGTGTTGAGTCAAATTAAGCCGCAGGCTCCCGTTTTAAGGGACTCTGTCGCGTTCTCACGCGCAGACGGACTTTATCTTAGGCTCGGGTCTCCCCGAACCCACCCCCGTCAAGTCTCTGGACCTTCTCCATACAGCCGGCATCGCCTGCTGCTTAGGAGCTTGGCTGCGAGTAACCCATTGTTGCATCCGGTGCGTTTTTACCGTACCCGGGGTCGTTAACCCGGCCGCGGGCCTCTTTCGAGGGCCCGCTTGGTAGCACGCGGCTTTAGGGATTTCCCGCAGTTTGAGGGTGTTGCCGCCCCCCCTTCCGGGGGGAACGACTAGCATCGTTCGGGGCTCGAATCGCCCCAAGGACCATCCCACCGACCGGTCTCCCGGCTGCTTTCTGGGGCAGAGCAACTGCAGTTTACCCCTGGTGGTGCCCTTCCGTCAATTTCTTTAAGTTTCAGCCTTGCGACCATACTCCCCCTGGAGCCCAAGCACTTTGATTTCTCGTAAGGTGCCGAACGCGTCAAAAATGTAACATCGTCCGATCCCTAGTCGGCATAGTTTATGGTTAAGACTACGACGGTATCTGATCGTCTTCGATCCCCTAACTTTCGTTCCTGATTAATGAAAACATCCTTGGCAAATGCTTTCGCAGTAGTTAGTCTTCAATAAATCCAAGAATTTCACCTCTGACAATTGAATACTGATGCCCCCGACTGTCCCTATTAATCATTACGGCGGTCCTAGAAACCAACAAAATAGAACCGCACGTCCTATTTTATTATTCCATGCTAATGTATTCGAGCATAGGCCTGCCTTGAGCACTCTAATTTTTTCAAAGTAAAAGTCCTGTTTCCCCGCCACACCCAGTGAAGGGCATGGGGTTCCACAGAGGGAAAGGCCCGGCCGGACCAGTACACGCGGTGAGGCGGACCGGCCAGCCAGGCCCAAGGTTCAACTACGAGCTTTTTAACCACAACAACTTTAATATACGCTATTGGAGCTGGAATTACCGCGGCTGCTGGCACCAGACTTGCCCTCCAATTGTTCCTCGTTAAGGGATTTAAATTGTACTCATTCCGATTACAAGACCCAAAAGAGCCCTGTATCAGTATTTATTGTCACTACCTCCCCGTGTCGGGATTGGGTAATTTGCGCGCCTGCTGCCTTCCTTGGATGTAGTAGCCGTTTCTCAGGCTCCTTCTCCGGGGTCGAGCCCTAACCCTCCGTTACCCGTTGCCACCATGTTTGGCCAATACCCAAACATCGAAAGTTGATAGGGAAGAAATTTGAATGAGCCATCGCCGGCACAAGGCCTGTCGATTCGACGAGTTATCATGATTCACCAGAGAGCCCAGAGGGCATTGGTTTTTAATCTAATAAATACAACCCTTCCGAAGTCGGGATTTTTAGCATGTATTAGCTCTAGAATTACCACGGTTATCCAAGTAGTAAAGTATTATCAAATAAACGATAACTTATATAATGAGCCATTCGCAGTTTCGCTGTATAATTGCTTATACTTAGACATGCATGGCTTAATCTTTGAGACAAGCATATGACTACTGGCAGAATCAACCAGGTAACTATCGTCAGCCGGGGCGAGCCCGGGCTACGCCGGCGCGTGTTTCAGCGCCGGAGAGACTTCTGTTACTGGGTCGGCGCCAACGAGTGGCGCGCCCCCGGCGGCGCTGCTGGCTTTGGGGCCCGTAGCGCCTTCGGTGGCAATCCGCTTCCCCCTGCTTCGCTCCCCAGGGCGCCGTCCGCCGCACTGAACCCGCTGTGGGAAGTGCAGCTTGGGCGCCCCAGTAGGGGGACCCGGCCCCGAGCCGTCTACCATGGCGGTGTCAGGCACGGGCGGGTTGCCCCCCGTTGCTCCGTGAGTTGGCTAGCCAGAGGCCATCAATCCACAGAACCCATCCGGCGTCAGTGTAGGCCCGAGGGCTTCACTGCTGCCAGGCAACCCCAGTACGTCCGTACCGCCGTAGCGGCCGCTTTCGTGGGGGTCGACGCCAACTATGACCGATCGCGAGCGAAGCCGGAGCCTGCAAGCCTGTTCAAAAGGTCAC
>RZGP01000012.1:42500-45000 GCA_004303015.1 Cladobotryum protrusum
CCCGGGGGGGCTTGAGGGTTGAAATGACGCTCGAACAGGCATGCCCGCCAGAATACTGGCGGGCGCAATGTGCGTTCAAAGATTCGATGATTCACTGAATTCTGCAATTCACATTACTTATCGCATTTCGCTGCGTTCTTCATCGATGCCAGAACCAAGAGATCCGTTGTTGAAAGTTTTGATTCATTTGCTTGCCCATGAAGGGCCACTCAGATAGATTCCGCTAAGAGAAAACAGAAGAGTTTGTTTGGCCTCCGGCGGGCGCCTGGTTCCGGGCCGCTGGGGCCCGGGGCTGTCCCGCCGAAGCAACGATTTGGTAAGGTTCACAGTGGGTTTGGGAGTTGTATAACTCGGTAATGATCCCTCCGCTGGTTCACCAACGGAGACCTTGTTACGACTTTTACTTCCTCTAAATGACCGAGTTTGGAGAGCTTTCCGGCCCTGGGTGGTAGTTGCCCACCTCCCTGGGCCAGTCCGGACGCCTCACTGAGCCATTCAATCGGTAGTAGCGACGGGCGGTGTGTACAAAGGGCAGGGACGTAATCAACGCAAGCTGATGACTTGCGCTTACTAGGGATTCCTCGTTGAAGAGCAATAATTGCAATGCTCTATCCCCAGCACGACGGAGTTTAACAAGATTACCCGGGCCTTCCGGCCAAGGGAGTACTCGCTGGCTCCGTCAGTGTAGCGCGCGTGCGGCCCAGAACATCTAAGGGCATCACAGACCTGTTATTGCCTCAAACTTCCATCGGCTTGAGCCGATAGTCCCTCTAAGAAGCCGGCGTACTGCCAAAGCAATACGGGCTATTTAGCAGGTTAAGGTCTCGTTCGTTATCGCAATTAAGCAGACAAATCACTCCACCAACTAAGAACGGCCATGCACCACCACCCACAAAATCAAGAAAGAGCTCTCAATCTGTCAATCCTCATTGTGTCTGGACCTGGTGAGTTTCCCCGTGTTGAGTCAAATTAAGCCGCAGGCTCCCGTTTTAAGGGACTCTGTCGCGTTCTCACGCGCAGACGGACTTTATCTTAGGCTCGGGTCTCCCCGAACCCACCCCCGTCAAGTCTCTGGACCTTCTCCATACAGCCGGCATCGCCTGCTGCTTAGGAGCTTGGCTGCGAGTAACCCATTGTTGCATCCGGTGCGTTTTTACCGTACCCGGGGTCGTTAACCCGGCCGCGGGCCTCTTTCGAGGGCCCGCTTGGTAGCACGCGGCTTTAGGGATTTCCCGCAGTTTGAGGGTGTTGCCGCCCCCCCTTCCGGGGGGAACGACTAGCATCGTTCGGGGCTCGAATCGCCCCAAGGACCATCCCACCGACCGGTCTCCCGGCTGCTTTCTGGGGCAGAGCAACTGCAGTTTACCCCTGGTGGTGCCCTTCCGTCAATTTCTTTAAGTTTCAGCCTTGCGACCATACTCCCCCTGGAGCCCAAGCACTTTGATTTCTCGTAAGGTGCCGAACGCGTCAAAAATGTAACATCGTCCGATCCCTAGTCGGCATAGTTTATGGTTAAGACTACGACGGTATCTGATCGTCTTCGATCCCCTAACTTTCGTTCCTGATTAATGAAAACATCCTTGGCAAATGCTTTCGCAGTAGTTAGTCTTCAATAAATCCAAGAATTTCACCTCTGACAATTGAATACTGATGCCCCCGACTGTCCCTATTAATCATTACGGCGGTCCTAGAAACCAACAAAATAGAACCGCACGTCCTATTTTATTATTCCATGCTAATGTATTCGAGCATAGGCCTGCCTTGAGCACTCTAATTTTTTCAAAGTAAAAGTCCTGTTTCCCCGCCACACCCAGTGAAGGGCATGGGGTTCCACAGAGGGAAAGGCCCGGCCGGACCAGTACACGCGGTGAGGCGGACCGGCCAGCCAGGCCCAAGGTTCAACTACGAGCTTTTTAACCACAACAACTTTAATATACGCTATTGGAGCTGGAATTACCGCGGCTGCTGGCACCAGACTTGCCCTCCAATTGTTCCTCGTTAAGGGATTTAAATTGTACTCATTCCGATTACAAGACCCAAAAGAGCCCTGTATCAGTATTTATTGTCACTACCTCCCCGTGTCGGGATTGGGTAATTTGCGCGCCTGCTGCCTTCCTTGGATGTAGTAGCCGTTTCTCAGGCTCCTTCTCCGGGGTCGAGCCCTAACCCTCCGTTACCCGTTGCCACCATGTTTGGCCAATACCCAAACATCGAAAGTTGATAGGGAAGAAATTTGAATGAGCCATCGCCGGCACAAGGCCTGTCGATTCGACGAGTTATCATGATTCACCAGAGAGCCCAGAGGGCATTGGTTTTTAATCTAATAAATACAACCCTTCCGAAGTCGGGATTTTTAGCATGTATTAGCTCTAGAATTACCACGGTTATCCAAGTAGTAAAGTATTATCAAATAAACGATAACTTATATAATGAGCCATTCGCAGTTTCGCTGTATAATTGCTTATACTTAGACATGCATGGCTTAATCTTTGAGACAAGC
>RZGP01000012.1:50000-53886 GCA_004303015.1 Cladobotryum protrusum
CACTCTACTTGTGCGCTATCGGTCTCTGGCCAATATTTAGCTTTAGAAGACATATACCTCCCATTTTGAGCAGCATTCCCAAACTACTCGACTCGTCGAAGGAGCTTTACAAAGGCTCGGCGGCCAGCCAGACGGGGCTCTCACCCTCTGCGGCGTCCCGTTCCAGGGAACTCGGGCGGCACCTTGCCAAAAGCATCCTCTACAAATTACAACTCGGGCCCGAGGGGCCAGATTTCAAATTTGAGCTGTTGCCGCTTCACTCGCCGTTACTGGGGCAATCCCTGTTGGTTTCTTTTCCTCCGCTTATTGATATGCTTAAGTTCAGCGGGTATTCCTACCTGATCCGAGGTCAACCTTTCAGAAGTTGGGGTTTCACGGCTGAGCAGCGCCGCTCTCCGGTGCGAGGTTTCCAGTTGTATAGCTACTACGCAGGGGAGGCTGCGGCGGGGTCGCCACTGCATTTCGGGGGCGGCCAGACCGCGCGGGGCGGGGCCGTCCCCCAACACCAGGCCCCCGGGGGGGCTTGAGGGTTGAAATGACGCTCGAACAGGCATGCCCGCCAGAATACTGGCGGGCGCAATGTGCGTTCAAAGATTCGATGATTCACTGAATTCTGCAATTCACATTACTTATCGCATTTCGCTGCGTTCTTCATCGATGCCAGAACCAAGAGATCCGTTGTTGAAAGTTTTGATTCATTTGCTTGCCCATGAAGGGCCACTCAGATAGATTCCGCTAAGAGAAAACAGAAGAGTTTGTTTGGCCTCCGGCGGGCGCCTGGTTCCGGGCCGCTGGGGCCCGGGGCTGTCCCGCCGAAGCAACGATTTGGTAAGGTTCACAGTGGGTTTGGGAGTTGTATAACTCGGTAATGATCCCTCCGCTGGTTCACCAACGGAGACCTTGTTACGACTTTTACTTCCTCTAAATGACCGAGTTTGGAGAGCTTTCCGGCCCTGGGTGGTAGTTGCCCACCTCCCTGGGCCAGTCCGGACGCCTCACTGAGCCATTCAATCGGTAGTAGCGACGGGCGGTGTGTACAAAGGGCAGGGACGTAATCAACGCAAGCTGATGACTTGCGCTTACTAGGGATTCCTCGTTGAAGAGCAATAATTGCAATGCTCTATCCCCAGCACGACGGAGTTTAACAAGATTACCCGGGCCTTCCGGCCAAGGGAGTACTCGCTGGCTCCGTCAGTGTAGCGCGCGTGCGGCCCAGAACATCTAAGGGCATCACAGACCTGTTATTGCCTCAAACTTCCATCGGCTTGAGCCGATAGTCCCTCTAAGAAGCCGGCGTACTGCCAAAGCAATACGGGCTATTTAGCAGGTTAAGGTCTCGTTCGTTATCGCAATTAAGCAGACAAATCACTCCACCAACTAAGAACGGCCATGCACCACCACCCACAAAATCAAGAAAGAGCTCTCAATCTGTCAATCCTCATTGTGTCTGGACCTGGTGAGTTTCCCCGTGTTGAGTCAAATTAAGCCGCAGGCTCCCGTTTTAAGGGACTCTGTCGCGTTCTCACGCGCAGACGGACTTTATCTTAGGCTCGGGTCTCCCCGAACCCACCCCCGTCAAGTCTCTGGACCTTCTCCATACAGCCGGCATCGCCTGCTGCTTAGGAGCTTGGCTGCGAGTAACCCATTGTTGCATCCGGTGCGTTTTTACCGTACCCGGGGTCGTTAACCCGGCCGCGGGCCTCTTTCGAGGGCCCGCTTGGTAGCACGCGGCTTTAGGGATTTCCCGCAGTTTGAGGGTGTTGCCGCCCCCCCTTCCGGGGGGAACGACTAGCATCGTTCGGGGCTCGAATCGCCCCAAGGACCATCCCACCGACCGGTCTCCCGGCTGCTTTCTGGGGCAGAGCAACTGCAGTTTACCCCTGGTGGTGCCCTTCCGTCAATTTCTTTAAGTTTCAGCCTTTGCGACCATACTCCCCCTGGAGCCCAAGCACTTTGATTTCTCGTAAGGTGCCGAACGCGTCAAAAATGTAACAATCGTCCGATCCCTAGTCGGCATAGTTTATGGTTAAGACTACGACGGTATCTGATCGTCTTCGATCCCCTAACTTTCGTTCCTGATTAATGAAAACATCCTTGGCAAATGCTTTCGCAGTAGTTAGTCTTCAATAAATCCAAGAATTTCACCTCTGACAATTGAATACTGATTGCCCCCGACTGTCCCTATTAATCATTACGGCGGTCCTAGAAACCAACAAAATAGAACCGCACGTCCTATTTTATTATTCCATGCTAATGTATTCGAGCATAGGCCTGCCTTGAGCACTCTAATTTTTTCAAAGTAAAAGTCCTGTTTCCCCGCCACACCCAGTGAAGGGCATGGGGTTCCACAGAGGGAAAGGCCCGGCCGGACCAGTACACGCGGGTGAGGCGGACCGGCCAGCCAGGCCCAAGGTTCAACTACGAGCTTTTTAACCACAACAACTTTAATATACGCTATTGGAGCTGGAATTACCGCGGCTGCTGGCACCAGACTTGCCCTCCAATTGTTCCTCGTTAAGGGATTTAAATTGTACTCATTCCGATTACAAGACCCAAAAAGAGCCTGTATCAGTATTTATTGTCACTACCCTCCCCGTGTCGGGATTGGGTAATTTGCGCGCCTGCTGCCTTCCTTGGATGTAGTAGCCGTTTCTCAGGCTCCTTCTCCGGGGTCGAGCCCTAACCATCCGTTACCCGTTGCCACCATGTTTGGCCAATAAGCCCAAACATCGAAAGTTGATAGGGAAGGGAAATTTTTGAATGAGCCATCGCCGGCAACAAGGCCCGTCGATTCGACGAGTTATCATGATTCACCAGAGAGCCCAGAGGGCATTGGTTTTTAATCTAATAAATACAACCCTTCCGAAGTCGGGATTTTTAGCATGTATTAGCTCTAGAATTACCACGGTATCCAAGTAGGGTAAAGTATTATCAAATAAACGATAACTTATATAAAGAGCCATTCGCAGTTTCGCTGTATAATGGCTTATAACTTAGACATGCATGGCTTAATCTTTGAGAACCAAGCATATGACTACTGGCAGAATCAACCAGGCAACTATCGTCAGCCGGGGCGAGCCCGGGCTACGCCGGGCGCGTGTTCAGCGCCGGACGGACGATAGGAGATTCTGTTACTGGGTCGGCGCCAACGAGTGGCGGCGCGACCCGGCGGCGTGCTGGTTGTGGGGCAAGTCCGTAGCGCCTTCGGGTGGCAATCCGCTTCCCACTGCTTCGGCTCAAAAGGGACGCCGTCCGCCGCAATGAAACCCGCTGTGGGAAGTGAAGCTTGGGTCCGCCCCAGTAGGGGGACCCTGCCCCGAGGCCGTATACCCGGCGGTGTCAGGCACGGGCGGGTTGCCCCCCGTTGCTCCGTGAGTTGGCTAGCCAGGGCCCATCAATCCACAGAACCGCATCCGGGTCAGGTAGGCACGAGGGCTTCACTGCTGCAGGCAACCCAGTACGTCCGTACCGCCGTAGCGCCGCTCCGCTTTCGTGGGGGTCGACGCCAACTATGACCGATCGCGAGGAGCGAAGCCGGAGCCTGCAAGCCTGTTCAAACGGTCACGTAATTTGACGTCTGCAAAGATATGGTACAGAAGGTTTGGGAGGGTTTGGGTGGTGTTGCCCGAGACGCCGCGTGCTAGGTGCGATGCCTCAGCGCACTGGCGCCCCCCCGGAAGTCCCCCCCCAGCCGTGCGCGCTGAATCAGCTAAGTTACAGCGCTTTCGCTCGGTCGTCCAGTGGGTTCAGTGGCATCAAGCTCGCCTTCTTTCCATTTGCCTTGGCTCAACCCTCTCGTAAGGCCCCACCGACCAAGATGGGCAAGCCGGGCCAGCGGAAAATGGGTCGGGACCCCATTCCGATTTCCGCAAAAAATCATTTGTTG
>RZGP01000013.1:0-69634 GCA_004303015.1 Cladobotryum protrusum
TTAAAACTAGTGTACGCAGTTGATCGATGACTTCGAATCGGAATTTTGGCCATTGTCGCGATTTCCCACAAAACGGGACCAATTATGTTTGTCTGGTAATGAGATCATACGCATCGTGAGTTTCGGCCTTGGCTTTTGGATATAAGGCTCAATTTCGTCGTTATGGGGTACATCTTCACTTGAACGAGATCGTTAAGTAAGTCCACCATTCTCGTTCCAGAATAGCGAGAATGTCTTCGATGGTGCCGTTGCTGGAATTTTCGTACGGGAGGACAGATGCACTAAGAGGATCAATGGGTGGAGGAAATTCAGGCATTTTTGCGAGCTAGGACACTGAATCGATCGAGGTGAGAAGAATATTAGATGTTGTAGGAACATTGTGTTGTGTAGCCGGCCTTTTACCTTTAATGACATCGGTAAATATTGTTACATATGACTGCTCATTAATTAAGTAAAAAGCTAATAAAAAAAAAGATGCCATAGCAACTTTATTGCTAACTTAAAGTAAAATCTATAGTAGTTCTTATTAACTATTATAGTATATAGTATAGTAACAATTATCTTAAAAATAAAGTTTAATATTTTTACTAAATGAATGAAAGAAAATATAAAGGAAGGTATTGAAAGTCGTAAAACTTGTATTTATGCTTAACCCATAGCCTGTAACTTTTATTTTCATTTTAATTGCTAAAGAAAAGTAAAACCTTAATTATTCAATTCAAAAAACTAGCCTAAAAGAACCACTTAGTTCAGGTTATAGATACCTACTTATTTCATTGACGTTTAACTCCCTTAACTTGATGTCGCTGAATCTTAGCGCTGGTTATTTGTCACACCTCACTACGCTGCGCCACGTCAATCTGTGACCGCTTTTTCTAGACACAAACTGGCCAGTTTGAGTTAGATCTGCAATGCTAACTATGCCTCAAGACTCGGCACCTAAAGCAATCTCGAAAAAATTTCAACAATGGCCGGCCTGCTAACCTTGATAATATGCTATTTGCAGTTGATCTTATTTCCATGCACGGCTTGCCAATTAATTTAACTACACGCCCAGGCAAGGGGTGCAAGAAAATACTGTGTGTTTTGTAATAGGTTATATGTGGGAACAGCGGGTTTTTGCACGATGTGGGGCATATAGCGTTCTATCAGGTAATTAAATGAGCTTATTTCACGGCAACCTAAATTGCTTCTTCCGATAGTTTGCTGGTGTTTCCCTATCTGGGTGTTTGTTACAATCAAAGAGATAATAGGTCACCGGGAGTTATAGATCTTCGCAGAGGGAAGAAAATCTGTGATGATGAAGATAAATGCAGCATGCTCCAACACAGCTGTCGCTTTTTGGGGGCCAGGGCGGGCAAAAACGTGGCTGGCTAAGGTGCCGAATCTTTCCCATTACTAAGCTGTATGTACAATAGTAGTGAAGCCCGCATACGGAGACTAAACAAAGGTGTTGCATAAGTAGAGGGTGAATATATAAAAGCGCAATTTGGTTTCTAACCTGCATTTCTCCTGTTCATATTTGTAGCAGTTGCACATGCCTCGGATTGTAACGTCTTCGTCGCCCATGGAGCAGATGACCATGAACGAGACCGTAAGTTTAGGCCTAGACATATTGCCCATTGCCATTTTACGCCAGTACCCTTACATACATACAGTAATGGCATACGCGATGAATGCAGAAAGAAGTTAATGCTAAGGGAAACAGGGGTAGCTTCTTTCGTGGTAAAACTAACATAATGAGTATATAAAAGTAAACATGAAATAAGTGAGAGTATGAAAATTGAATAAGTTAAGTGCCATAATAATAACAATATAACATTACTAATAAAAATAAGCTATAAATTTTAAACTATGCAAAAAATAAAAATATATTCAAGTGTATAATATTTATTTAAACTTATATTCTAGAAGATATGAATTAAGTTATAATATAGATATTATGATACTATAAATCATATTTTTAAAGCAGTGTTATATAAGTTTTAAAAGAATATTAAAAAAAAACAAGTATTAAAATAAACTATAAAATAAATAAAAAATAACTAAGTTTATATAATGAATAATGAGTTTTTATTATTTATTTATATAATTTAATATTTTTATTATAATTATTTATATTTTATATTTATAACTAAAACTATTATTATTTTTGTTTTGTTTAATTTTTTTATCTTAAGCACTTAATTAAATATTAATTTATTATTATTTTTACATTAAACTTATATAATTTTATTATATTATTCATTACTCAATAATAGGATTCTTATTTAGTTATTGCTTAAATTCGTTAATTTTACTTAAAGTTACCTGGGATTAGCGAAGGTTTAAGGCTTTCTATGTCCCCATTGTTTGTGTGTTTTTCTTCGATTATACGCTATAATTAAGACTTTTTATTAATTATTATTTAAAGTTTATTAATTAACTTATGTTACCTACGACTAGTAAAGGCTTTTAACTTTTATTTTTTTTCTTTTCTATATTTCTTTGCTATGACAACATAAGTTTATTTTAAATATCATTAATACGAAACTTATTTTTATAAAATATAGTTCGATTATATATTTAATTATTTAATTATAGTTTTAGCTATTGATGTAGTGAAATGCATTGGATTATTACGCAATTATTTTAAGCTTGTTAAACTAAGGTTTACTTAAATTATATTTTACTTAGTAGTTGTATAAGTATTGCTAAAAGTAAGTTTATTTTTGCGAATAATGTAAGTGCAAGGTTAAGTCGTTACAATAAAAAACTAGCTTTTTACTTTTGTTTCTTAATATATTTATTTATAATATTTAAACAAATAAATATTAATTATTAATAAATTCAAATACTTTTAACTTTTTGTATATTACAAAATTTTAATATTACATATAATTCATTAACTATATAAGTCTATTATAAAATTACACTGGTTAGATTAATACTTATATTATTTATTAAAAACCCAACAAACTTGGTCACTCATATCTACACTTTAATTTTTCCATTAATTACTACTTCTAACTTTTTCTACTATTTTTATTGGCATAAAAACAATTTATAATTATTAAAAACAAAAATAGTATAATGCAATGACTATTTTTAAGAGTATATTAAGCTAATCCCTTAAGCCAGCATATGTGTTTTCACAACACCCCGCTTGCTGAGTGGCGTAACGCGTTGTATCGCGTCTACGCCCTCTTAACTTATGGTGCCAACAGCCCCCGTTGCGGTTTTTTTTTGTTTCACAAAGTCTCCATCAACATGACCAACAAAACATCATTACCGACCTCAGAGCTCGGCATTGCCAGCCCAGGCAACACGTCGCCAAAGAAGGCGGTTAACGGATATCGACAAGGGCACCTCCAGTTTGATTCATGAGAGCAGGACTCTCACCCAAACACAAAAGCCCTTCACCGCCTTATCTGCCATCGGCATCGGATATGGAGTCACCAACACAGCCGTTGGTCTACCAACCATTCTGATTACAGCCATCCCCTTGGGCGGGTCACCTCAGTTTTTCTGGGGTTTCTTAGTAATGGCAGCAGTTGGTCTGGCCACAGCAACCACGCTGGCTGAGTTGATATCCGCTATACCTCATCCAGGTGGCCAGTATGTGTGGGTAAATCGGCTTGCACCAAAGCGATATCGACGAGGTTTATCCTATGCTACAGCCATGATGAGCTGGATCGATGCTATTGCTGCTGGCGCCTCGGGTAACCTCTCGGTACCTCTTAATGCCTTTTCCATTGTTGCACTTCTTCGTCCCAATTTTGTCTATCAGCGATGGATGGGCTTCGTGGCGTTTCAGGTCATCAATCTCGTAACATGTTTTGGTGCCTGTTTCGAACATCTGCTACCAAAACTGTCAAAAGCGTTATTGCTTCTTAATGTCATGTCTGTTGGTGTTATTGTCATCACTCTATTCGCCATGTCCAGTACCCATACAAGCGCCAAAGACTTTTTTAAAGTTGTCAATATTTCCGGATGGCCAGACGGCGTGGCGTTCATTATTGGCATGAATGGAGCCAATTGGTGTTTCTCTGCCCTTGATGCTACTACACACTTGGCAGAAGAAATTCCTTCCCCTGGCACAAACATCCCAAAAGCGCTGATTTGGACTATTGTTGTTGCAACCAGCAGCGGTCTTCTGATGGTCTTGGCTATTCTTATCAATCTAGGTCCACTTGACACTACCGATTACTCGGGTGTTGGTATTTTCTATCGCATTACTGATAGTAAAGCTGCTGTTATTGGCCTTTGGGCTCCTCTTCTTTCATGTGTTTTCTTCCGTTTGGGCTGTCCAAACTTGGCAGTCTCGCCTTGCCTGGACAATCAGTCGGGAGTCTGGCTTTCCTTTACATCGCCATTTCAGCAAGATTTTCCCGGCACCTTTCTATACTCCTGTTTGGTCCCTAGTTGGATCTGCCGTTGGTACAGCTTTGTTCGGTTGTCTGTATCTTGCTTCTGAACTAGCCTTCAATTCGATTATCGCAAACGGGATTTTACTTCAGTATATCAGCTATAGTATCCCTACTATACTGGTTATTTGGCAAGGGAGAGCTAAGTTTCAGCACGGACAATTTTGGTATCCCAAGTTGGGTCTTTTGGCAAACATAATAATGCTTGCATGGACAGTGATGGCCTTGATTTTTTATTGTTTCCCTTCTTATTCAGAAGTACGTGCAAGCCAGATGAATTATGTGTCAGGAGTTCTTGTTCTCATTGCCATCTTATTATTTCGCTTTGGTTTCTTTATGCAAAGAAGAATTATAAGATTGTTGATGTTTAAAGAAATAAGCACGATAGTTTAGCTCAACAATCATATACAGCTCCTTTATCACAGTAAATTAACAGAAGAAAGTCAGACAAAAAGTGATTACTACATTTCATGGATCAGTCACTAAATCATTACTCTTAAAGCTTGCTAGGCAGGCACTGAGGCATCAGTTCCTTTACAGCTTTAGAGTTTACATTCTTGCAACTAAACCTTGTTTTTCAGGTGCTAATTTATTTAATAATTATGTCTTTGTCCAGAAATACAAATACACACATATTCTACTTTCGTTTAATACTGGTTCACAATAGTCCAACCTACAAAACATAGAGCACACAAAGTTCAGTGACTCGCAGAGGAGTAAGTCAATATTACTTAACACCGCTATCAATAAACTTTCGACCTGAAGCCCAGGTTAATGTTCAATTATATGAGGCTCCTAATAGCCATAAACTATCTATCGCACGGATTGAAGATGCCAGTAGCTTCACTGAATAATTATCTAAGAATCTCCATTCAGGATTACCGCAGTCGGCGACAACTACTATTCTATTGTGCTTTGTTTAAGCGCCCAGCCTGCCCTAAAAAAGTCCTCAAGGTTGGTTACTGGAACATCAGGAAAAAGCTCGGCAAGGTTCTTGCCAGGTAAGTCGTGGGCGTTGCTCAACATCGAAAGCATAACCTGGAGCTCAACTTCGCGAAAAAAATTACCGCTAGCTGGGTTTGCAAACACAGCTCGGTTGGAAGGCAAAGGTGTGATGTCACCCTTGCGAATTTCTTCGGCCGTGTTGTAAGTGACTTTAAAATCTCTTCCTATCCGGGATCTTAGGAAATATGAACATTTCTCTTCTTGATATGGGGCTGCTTACCGGTCACCTTCTTAGCAAGAGTTGCGAGGTCTTTCACTTGCAGCTTATTTGAAGCAATGAGAGATTCGCGCGGCCACTCCTTCGCTGGGAGGCCTATTAAGCGCTCAATATATGCCGCAAGGTCCGTTGAGTGTGTAAGCACAAGTGTCCCTGATCCGTCACCGGGAAAAAAACACATTGTTCATGGTCTATATCAATGAAACACCAGAATGGGTTAACATATGTTGTCTTGGGGTTGTGTGGCATGGTCATATGCTCAAGAAAAATGCCAAGTCTAATAAGCGTCCAAGTCAACTGAGGATGAAGCGAGAGCTCTGCTTCAGACTGAAGTTGAAAAGTGGCAAGTAGATCAGAACCGCTGTGCAATAGAAGTTAGTGTTTGTTAGCCTAGGAAGGATGATTGAAGAGATCTTACGGAATCGGGGCATTGAAATCAATATAGTATTCACTGGGAATAAATTTGGTCACAGTTGCTGATTGAGCAGCAGCTCGGATCAGGTTAATCTGTGCTTGTGCAGCCTCTTCATCATTTAGGACCAAGGCTGACACAACAACCTCAACGTTGTTCTCTTGCAGGACACGCTTTATCTGCTCGACCTGGCTATAATTGACGGCAACACGTTTTGGTTCATTAGCTGTGGTCGTAGCTGCCTGGATAGTATGAGTATAATATTATTGCATAAAAGCGATAACACCAGCGAGCTTACGGTCCTTGAGAGCACAATAGCCTTGTGCTCGCCTGATCTCGCAATGGCATCTAGCACGGTGCGACCAACAGCACCAGTGCCGCCTGCAATGGCGACGACAACCATTGCGTAAGTGGGGGAAAAATAAAATTTGACAAACTTCTGTGAATGGAAGTTTTCAAAAACTCGCAAAGTACTGAGTCTGAATGACGCTTGAACCGGTTCCGTGATACAAGTTGACTGAATTACTGAAGATCGCTTAGGCTGACGGGCCCCCGGATGTTATGCTGCGTGGGGTGACCAAGATGCCCAAACCTTCTAGACACTGGCGCGAGACCCTATCAATCACCCAGTATGCCGCAAGGATATCCTCGGCGCGATTTATCAGTAGAGTCCGTGACTGATCCACAATTATAGATTCGGTCATGCAATTCTTGCAGTAAATACGGTGGGTCTTTTTTACACAACCTCCTTATACCGGTGATGAGATAAGGTGACGTAAGGTGCCATTCTCATGATGCAGGACACTCGTGAGCAGAATGCATACATACTCGACAATCACATGTATTAGACGTTAAAACAGCAACTGCCTTCGTATATGCAGGCTACGTGTCCTTTTAGCCGAACGCGCGCAATGGGATCATCCAGTGGTAGTCCAGAAAGAGCCAGACATCAGTAGGCGATCAGTGCAAACGGCGTACATAGTCCTTTGTTCTCCCTTGACAATTTCATTGTGTATGTTTGGCCTAAATCTTCCACTCTTTAGGTGGGTCTCGATCGACGCTTTCCAGTGTAAGTTTAGTGATTAACGACTCATGTTTTTTTTTTTCACCGGCAACCCGAGGCGGCAGGACAAGCCCGCTGAAAGAGGGGCCTTAATGCACATGGTGTTTGAACCAACCGTGCCAAACACCTAAATAGCGGTGCCATGCCGGCGTCACGTAACAGATGCTGTGTTGGCAAGTGGGGGAAGCTTGGGGGAAGTGGGGTTACGGAATTGAGCTCAATTTACTCCGTAGGACTTAGTAATACACAACGGATGCAAATGAAAACGCAGAATGCAAAAGACCCCAGCGCTTTCGTAGCTTTGTGGTAAGAAAAAGCACTAAAAAAGTGTTGTAGCAAGAGGGGTGCAGAATATTACTGGTCACGATACACTAAGCATTACTGGAGCTGTTACAGACAAATAATAATACATTCAAGTGTTTGATGTATGCTATTTTGCGTTGTGTTTTAAGTTATTTTTATAATTGTAAAAATAAAATGTTGATTACTGAAATTATTACATTGGTATGTATTTTTATATATGAATATAAAAAAAACAAAGCTAAAATATATAATTAAATATACAATCTTAATATTTTTGTATTTTTATAATTCTTTATAATTAATACTTTATATGCACTTTAGTGTTTATTTATTATTTTATATGTTAGTTTTATTGCTTACTTAACCTATTTTAAAAGCATTAATATTAATTATATTGTATTTCTGTATAACAGTCTTAAACATGTAAATATTCAATATTAACTATAAAGCAATTACGCGACAGTTGGTGGTTACTCTCCCACTGTTGGTTTTCTTCACTAGGGTTTCTTCACTAGGGCTTGTTACAAGTACATGACTTTTGTTGAATCAGATTGCAATAATTCCACTCCAGCATCATAATATTACACGATGCGTGTGGCAATTGCTGGTTACAGTGACTTGACTCACTACATCTGCGAAGAATTTGTCAAGGCTGGCCATGAGCTCATTATTCTGACGCGGAGCCATAAACCTGAGCTTGAGAAACAGGGGGTTGCTCAAGCTATCACGGATTATACCCTACCCTCTCTGCAAAGCTGCTTGGCCAATTGTGAGGTGTTAATATCGACTATTTCGGACTTTTCTTCAGCCTATACCGATGTTCACCGCAACCTCATACTGGCTTGCCAAGAGAGCCCAGGATGCAAGCGTTTTATTCCCGCCGAGTTTGCAGTAAACATCGAGGATTATCCGGACCAACCTGGCTTCTACTATGCCCCACACGAGCCCATCCGTGAGATGCTCCGGGCCCAAACTGATGTCGAGTGGACATTAGTTTGTATTGGCTGGTTAACAGACTATTTTGTGCCGATGAAGAACCGATATATCAAAGACATCGGCGAGTTCCATCCCATCAACTGGGGGGGCGATAAGATGGTGATCCCAGGGACAGGAAATGAGCCGGTGGATTTCACCTGGGCAACGGGATGTTGTCAGGGGGTTGGCATCGTTGGTGAGGGCACCACTAGGCTCATGGGAGCCCTATACATTCATGTCAGGACAGCGGAGTTGCTGGAATGACGCAGTCAGGATTGTTCAACAAAAGCTCCGCCCTGATGTCCCGATAGAGCACGTTTCACTGCACACTGTTGCGGAGATGATCAAGACCGCTAAAGATGAGGACACACTGATCTTGGCCGACTATTACCTATTGTCCATCAGCCAGGCATGCGGGAATCCCCCAGACAAGGTTCAAGCCCATAAAGAGAAATACTTCCATGATATTCATTACCGAACTTTGGAAGAGGGCCTTTCTCAGTTTGAAGAGAACCCGGATTTGAGGCTATAAAGAAAATGGCACTGTACTTTGGGCTCTAAAGAAGATGAGTCGCAGGGGGATATTATGGCGACTGGATTATTTATGAACTGAGCATATAATGACTCCCCCTTTTCTATAGCCTGAAATGAAAATATTACTGCATCAGTTTTGCCTTGTTTTTGTATGCATGATTGCTTAGTTTATTAAACATATGGCTATGTTATGATTAAGGTATAGAATGGATCATCAGATAATACTACTTCTGGGTGCAGTCGGTAGATTCAGGCATGGGGATTGCCAGGCTTCCCCCCCCCCCCAAAAAAAAAAAAAAAAAAAAAGACAAAAGAACAAAAAGCAAGAGTTCAACAACAGTAGCGACGTCATTACCAGTGGTTGGAATTAATTTACTGAAATGTAACATTCTGGTCTAGATATCTATTCACATACATGCTTTTGCCTTCACGGCGCTGATACATTCCAAATACTTGTGAACATATGACTCATCCAGCAACGGGGCGGGATAAGCCTCCAGCCCAAAGACATGCTTCCCGACAGGATAACCCTTTATCAAAGCACCCGCAGTTTCGTCAGTGTAGCCATCGATGATAGTGGTGATGCGGGCCAGTGAACTCCTTGGATGGGCTGCTGCATACTCGAGTGCCTGACGGTGCCATTGACTAAAGGGGATGGTCTCTTTGCCACCGCTGGCGGTACCCAAAATCTTGAAGAAGTGGTCAAACGTAGGCGCTTGTGGATTGACAAAGTCGTAATCCTCACCAATTCGCTGCTGGTCTTCGGTCATGATGGTAGCAATGGTATTGCACAGATAATCAACGGGCAGCACAGTAGATAGGTCGGCATCTATTGAAGGGAAGACGCCCAAGTCTAGACTTCCAGTAATAAGATTATTCAAAAAGTCACCGCGATCAAGTCGGAAATGGCCATTGGTGGTCGAGGCAGCCACAAAAGGTAAACGATAGGATGACGCCTTAGCGCCACGGAAACGTGCCGCCACGACCATTCTTTCGGCTAGATATTTTGATGTACCGTAGCCATACTCGCCGTCATGTTCAGTGAGGCCATAGCCCGTATGAATAGGTAATGTGGAAATGGTGGATATGAAATGCACTGCCTTGCCGCGGCCATATGAAGCGAGACGTAAAATTTCGTGAGTGCCGAGAATGTTGGGGCCGACATAGTTTTCTAATGGGCGCATCCAATCAACAAGAGCTCCAGAGTGAACAATAGCATCGACTTGATTAGCCAGATCATCAAACACAACCTCGCCGAGACCGAGCAGGGGCTGGGAGAGGTCGCCGACAACCGTAGTAAGCAGCGGCTCATACTCAGGCATCCAGAGGCTGTATTCTCGCAGTGCGTTGATCATGCGTTCTTGCGCCTGATGGAAGCTGGCAGCGCGCACCAGACAGTGCACAGCGATGCCTCTTTTGAGGAGCTCATGTACCATAAATGCGCCAACAAAGCCTGTTGGACCTGTCACAAAAACAGTCTTGGGAGCATTGAGACAAGGATTAGGGTGCTTAGATATGTTGTCAAACTGGAAACTGGGATCGAGAACGCCCCTTCGGATGGCTGCCATGTTGACGCATGAAGCAGCTGATGCTGTGGTGCTGGGTGTTGCACCGCCAGTTTCTGACTCACTGGATGAGCCACTTACCATATTACCTAGCAACTGAGAGAGCAGGAACTCGCTAAGTGACTCTAGATTCGGGTGAAGGAGGGCAATGTTTGGTGGCAGCACCATGCCCGTCAGCGTCGACAGATGGTTGCGAATCAAAATTGCAGTCAAAGAGTCAATACCTAGTTCCTGCAGGGGTCGAGTGGTGTCCACGTCATCTACCCGGACATGCCCTAATGCTTTGGCTATAGTTGTTTGAACCATGCGTAACACGATGCTGCCATACTGTTCAGGAGCAGCGTCAACCAAACGTGTCGCGTAAAGTGATGGGCTGATCAATAGGTTTCTCAACCCTAGTCTGTCCTAGCATTGAACATAGGAAGGGAGGCACGCCTCCTTGCTCTCCATAGTAGGCCTTGAGCTGCTGCAAGTCAAGTACCGCAGCTACAGTAAGTGCGTGGCCGTGATGAACAGCTTGCTCAAATAAATTCAAGCCGATATCTTGTGCGAGGAAACCCAGCCCAAGCTGTGAGAGATGAGCACGAGTATTCGAGACAAGAGTAGTGGCCATGCCATCTCCACTCCAGGGGCCATACGCCACCGAGGTAGCTGGCAGACCCTGGGCGCGTCGCATGTATGCGAGTGCATCCATGAAGCAGTTGGCGGCAGCGTAGTTTCCGAGTCCCGGTAAGCCCATGACACCAGAGATGGAAGAGAAACATCATGAAAAGGTCCAAATCCATGTCCTTGGTCAGTTGGTGCAGATTCCATAGACCGTCAACCTTTGGTGCGAAAGTTGTGGCACACTTCTGTGGTGTCAAAGACAATAGAATGCCCGAGTCAACTACTCCGGCAGCATGGATTACGCCACGTAGAGGCCGATCATCGGTAAATAGTTGCATAATAGATCTGAGATTGCCAATGTCAGCTATATCGCCGCCAACTATGGTTGCTTTGGCACCCAATTTGGCAAGCTCGGCCACAAATGCATCGGCACCGGGGGATTCCATGCCGCGCCGCGACGTAAGAACCAGGTCGCGAACTCCATGGAAGCTTACTAGTCTGCGAGCTACGCGGCCTCCAAGGTCACCGAGGCCACCCGTAACCAGCACAGCGCCATCGGCTCGAAGCAATGTCTGCCCGGCTCTTGGCGATGCAATAAAGTCAGCGCGCTCCATGTGCGGTACGAGCAGCTGTGCTTTGCGGATAGCGATTTCTGTCTGATCAATCATCATCAAGGCTAAACCAAGCGTGGCCAGTTCCGATTTTTCATCCACATCGATTAAGCGCAGTCGCAATTCTGGATGCTCACTACGGGCGGTGCCCATCAAACCCCACAGCGGACCGGCCCCGATCCGGTCCGGCTGATCACCAGCGCCAGCACCCACGGCATGGCGTGTGACCCAGACCACTGGCATAGTGTATCCGGCCCTGATCGCTTCTTGCAATTGAGCTAATGCCTTTGCGGTGAAGTCATGCGCCATCTGAACAACATCGGCGTCAGAGTCCCACAAAGAGAGTAGGCCGTCAAGGTGCTCGGCTTCTTGAAGGTTTGTGACTGGCACCAACTGAATACCAGTATTTGATAGGGCCATTTGTGCCTTTTGTGTCCACGCGGTATCCTCTGACGGGCAGATAAGACCCCATGAGCCACGAGGTTGAACGTTTTTCGTGTCGACTTGACGCCAGTTCATTTGGAACATCATCTTTTCCACACTATCCTGGACGGCTTCATCAACACTGGTGCTTTGTGAGATACTATCATACCAAGCAGGAGCCTTATTCGTAGGTTGAGAAGTCTCTCGTTGAAATGCATAAGTGGGGAGTGTCACTCTTTGGCAACCAAAAGGGTCAAAGTATGCAGCCCAGTCGATCAACGAATGCCGCACGTGTAACTCGCCGCTGCTGTTTTGGATAACTGAGGTTCCCTCCAAGTTTGGCTTCAGAGAGGGTAGCCAGAGAGCAGTGCTTATTTGAGAGGCATTGGCGAGACATGCCGCACCCAATCCACATAGCGTTGGACTGGGACCAAGTTCGAGGAAGACATTCGCACCTTGGCTAACAAGCTCTTGGAAGGCATCGCTAAACCGAACGGCATTGCGAGCTTGCTGAACCCAATACTCAGCTTGTTCGAGTTCACCCGCTTCAGTCGGTCTGCCGGTCATGCTGCTGATGATGGGGATTCTTGGTGGACTGAATCGGACAGTTTGAGCTACAGTCTTGAACTCATCCAGCATACCATTCATATGATGTGAGTGGAAAGCGTGGCTAGTATTGAGTATTTTGGTCTTGCGCCCTAATCCTGCCATGTGAGCTACTACAGTCTCAACAGCCTCAGTATCTCCAGATATAACAGTTTGGAAAGGCGTGTTATAGCCCGCGACTTCAACCCTGTTACTCTGGCTCAGTTGCTTAATTGCCTCTGCGACCTCGCCGCCGCTTGCTTCCAATGAAGCCATCTTTCCATGACAAGGAAGGGCTTGCATTAAACGACCGCGCATCATAACAAGTCGGCAAGCGTCGGACAAGTTTAACACTCCTGCAACATGAGCTGCTGCAAGCTCACCCACGCTGTGCCCAAGTAGGAAAGAAGGCTTTACCCCCCAGCTTCGCCATAATTTGTAGAGGGATACCTCAAGGGCAAACAAAGCAGGCTGGGCTAGATCGGTACGGCCTAACAAAGAGGCATTTGCGCTTCCCGGTTCGGCCCACATAACATCGAGAAGGGGAGACTCCAGCTCCGTAAACTTGGCCGCAATTTCGTCTAGGGCATCCCGGAAAACAGAATATGTAGCATATAGATCCTTGCCCATTCCGAGATACTGACTGCCCTGTCCTGTGAAGAGCATTCCCAAGCTTGCCTTACTGAGCTTATCTACATTGGGCAGCTCGGCGGAGCCCGAGCTGATAGAGGCCAACTTTTCCAGCAACTGCGCCTTGTTTGTTGCTGTCACTACCAGCCTCCGACGAAAGTGTGTGCGGGATGTAGCTAGCGAATACGCTATGTCTTTCAGATGGCTATCCTTTCCAATGCCGCTCTCCATGTGTAACCGGAGCTTCTCAGCCTGTGCCCTAAGAGCAGAGTCACTGTTGCCTGACAGCACGAACGGGATAGAAGCTGTAGATCAGGTGATACGATGCCACAAGTGTCTTCCACGATAGGATTACTAGCAGGGAACTCTTCAACAATAAGATGGGCATTTGTACCACCGATGCCGAACGCGCTCACACCGGCCCGGCGCAATCGACTGTCTTTTGGCAGCCATGGCCGGCTTTCCAAAAACCAATTCCATGTTGGCGCTCTTCCAATCTACTGCTCTGGTAGGCTCGGCCACATGCAATGTTTTAGGTAGCGTGTTGTTTTGCATACACAAGACTACCTTCAACAAGCCGACGAGACCAGCGGCTGCCCCAGTATGTCCAATGTTGGACTTGGCCGAACCAATCCATAGAGGATCCGAGCTACGACGCCCCGCCCCAAATACTTCCGCCAATGCGGTAGCCTCAATGGGATCGCCCAGCTTAGTGGCAGTGCCATGAGCCTCAATGTAATCGATATCTCCTGGTACCATCGAAGCCCGGGCTAAAGAAGTACGAATCAGGTTTACCTGGCCTGGGCCACTGGGCGCTGTGAGCCCCGAGCTGTGGCCTCCATGCATCACGGCGCTACCACGCAGCACGGCGTGGATGTCATCACCATCGCGCTGGGCATCAGACAGACGCTTAAGGACTACCATGGCGGCACCATCACTAAATCCCGTGCCGTCCGTATCGTTTGAGAAGGTCTTGCAACGTCCATCAACCGAAAGACCACGGAGCTTGCTGAACTCAATGTGGATACCGGGAGTAAGTAGAAGACTTACACCCCCAGCTAAGGCCATGTCGCACTCGCCTTGACGCAAAGCATTGCAGGCCAAATGCGTGGCTACTAAAGACGATGAGCATGCAGTATCAATAGTGAGAGATGGCCCCTGTAAGCCAAAGGTATAGGACAGACGGCCAGACATAGTGGCGTTGGCGCTCCCTGTAATAGAGTATCCCTTGAGATCTGGTGCTGGCGTATTCGTTGATACATTGTCGCTGACGCCGAGGAAAACGCCTGTTGTACTACCGCTCAGCTCAGCCTTTGTATAGCCAGCTCGTTCGAAGCCTTCCCAACCCAATTCTAACATGAGGTGCTTGTCTTGGATTCATTGCTTGTGCCTCACGCGGCGATATGCCGAAAAAAGATGCATCATGTGAGTGAATTGAGTCGAGGAAGCCACCTCGGCAGCAATATGACGTGCCATCAACATCAGGGTCTGCATTATAGAGCTTTTTTGCATCCCAACGGTCCTTGGGTACCTCAATAATTGCATCACCACCGATTTGCAATAGGTGCCAAAAAATCCTCTGGCGTCGCCACGCCACCGGGTAATCGACATGCCATGGAAATTACAGCAATATCTTCGCTGCTGCTAGCAAAGTCATGGACTGCTGCGGGATATTCTTCTTGAGCGTTTTCTCTCCCTGTACCATTCAGATATCCGGCCAATGCCTTGATCGTGAAATGCTCAAACAATTTGGGCGTTGGTACAAATCGGTGCAGCTGTTTCTCTAATGCTGATTGCATGCGGATGATACGCACGGAATCGCCACCGATGTTGAAGAAATTGTCTTCGATGCCAATGCGGTCGTGGCCAAGAATATCTGCCCAAATAGCCAGTATTGTTGCTCCAACTCGGAAGTGGGCTGCATTGTCGTTTGTCTTTGGATCGCCTCTATTGGATCGGGTAGAGCCTTACGGTTAACTTTTTCGTTAGGCGATAGCGGCAAAACATCCATTTTTACAAAGAACTGGGGCAGCATGTAGGCTGGGAGATGCTCAGCCACCCACGGACGTAGGATGTTCTCAAGTGAAGTTGTGCCGTCGAGGGGCGTCGAAAGCACGCAGTACGCTACCAGGCGCTCATCGCGAGAAACAGCCACGGCCTGGGACACACTGGGATGATCAACAAGAACGGCTTCAATATCGCCAACATCGATGCGGTAACCGCGAATCTTAACAACTCCATCTATGCGGCCTATGACTTGAAGTTTTCCAGGTCCTATGAAACGAGCCAGATCACCAGTTCGAAAGAATATGCCGCTGTGAAAGGGATTATTGAGAAACCGCGAGCGTGTAAGCTCTGGCTTATTGCGATACCCATTCGATACACTCCCGCCACCAATATATACTTCACCCTCACTGCCCATTGGCGCGGGTGACATGTCCTCATTGAGAACGTATATCCGACCGTTGGCAACCGGGTTTCCGACTACAATGTCGCCTTCGCCGACCTTGCCAACGCTTCCGTATGTCGTCTCGGAGGGACCATACACATTCCACACCGAATCAGCAGAGGCGAGCAAAACGATCTGCAAGTTGGCGAGTGAGTGGTTCACCACCACAGATGATTTTGGAAAGTCGCGGCTCTCCCTTCCATCCGGATTCCAGGAGCATTGTCCACGTTGCAGGTGTCGCTTGCAAAATAGTGACTTGATGACGCTTCATTAAGCTCATGAGCTCGCGCGGATCCTTAACTGCGCTTGTATTTGCGATGATCATTGTAGCACCAGATATAAGTGGCAATAGAAGCTCTAGTGCCGACATGTCAAAAGAAATGGTCGTGATGGCAAGCAATCGATCATGCTCGTTGCAGCCTGGCTCATGCTTCCGCAGTGAGCTCAGAAAGTTAGAGGCGGCTCCATGGCCAATCTCAACACCTTTAGGGCGACCAGTCGAACCAGATGTATAGATTACATATGCTAAATCCTGAATTTGTATCTCAGTTTCAAGATTGCTTGCATCGGTGATTGAGTCATCTCTGGCGTCGCCGACGCTTAAGCATATGTCTTTCCAGAGCGCAAGACCCTTGGTCGGACTGTCGCTAAGGAGGATGAATTTAGGGCCGGCATCTTCAACCATTTGATTAATGCGTTCGGCAGGGAATGATGGGTCGATGGGAACATAAGCGGCGCCTTGCTTGAGCACAGCCAGCATAACCACAACAAGGTCAATGGAGCGTGACACAGCAAGGCCAACCACATCACCATGTCTTAGACCACGCTTTGCGAGGCATCGCGCAAGAATATTTGCAGAGGCATTGAGTTCTCTGAAGGATATCTCAGTATCATTGTGAATGAGGGCAATGTGATCTGGAAAGCTATCTACAACTTTCTCGAATAATCGGTCCAAACGACTGCCTAGTAATGAGACATCGTCTGTGGCGTTGAAGTCGTTAACCAGAATTTGGTAGTCCTGGTCTGAGATGCCATTCGTCTCTGCTTGGCTAAACATCTCAAATATTGTGAAAAAAAAAAAATGATGAAAAAAAATGATAAAGAAATGATGAACAGAGTTGAACGATCACAAAATATCGGTTCGCTGCTAGGGCCGAGTTTTTCTGGCGCAGGTTCTTGGTTGTTGACACTTGGTACAACTAATAAGAACACAAGCGGGACAAGCTCTGCTGTACTATGTGCTTAATTGCTACTTTATTACGATGGCAAGAGCTATGAAAACAAACATTCAGCATCGTTGTAGCGGAGGTGTTGCTACACGTGGTAGGAGATATTGTGGCTTGAAAGCACCATGAGATATGAATAGCGTCAAATCCATTAGTATTATAATAGATTTAAAATTAGGCCAATTTACGTTATATAGACTAACTAATAAATAATATAATATAAGAAAATAATCTATACCTTATATGAATGAAACTTTAGCCAGTTATCTAAATAATATAAGTTTACTATAAGATTTTATATTTTATTATAATATTGTACTTATAATAGTATTTTAGTTTGCCTTTGAATCTAATACACTATAGGTTATGAGAAAATTATTATAGTTATAGCTATAACATAGAGTTGATGAAATAATAATAAAAATTAAAAATAGGGTTTTTAAACAAATAATATTCTTAATATGAATATTGTATTTTAATAAAAAAAAACTATGACTACTTTTTTAAAAATAATAAAAAAAGGTTCGTATTTATGCTATTACCCCTGTCTTAAACGCGACTTACCTTACGATATACCCAGGGTCCACTTTTTACCCACAATATTGTAACGGCAACACATTGGCAAGTATTCAACATCAAGACCCTGCATTTGCGAGATTTACCACGTGCACTAAAATGACAACAGGCACAATGTCTCAATTGCCTGGAATCAAGTAGCGGTGAAAAGATATGCTATTTACTTATCGGTTTTAGTCTATAGAGTACAGAAAATGGATGCAATGCATGGTAAACGGTAAAGATATTCATCGCTTTGACTCGGAAAACAAAGATTCAGCTAAAACCTGCACACACCCCTCTACGCTAATACTCTGAAGACTCGCTACGACACCATGCAGATCACCTATTGCGATGCAGGACGCTAATGTATGCAAGCCGTGTTATTTCTCCTACTCATGCAGTAGCAAACAATATGCGCCTTCAGGCACGGAAAACGCACTGAAAATGTATCGATCTAGGCCCGTGTTTTTCCTCAACCCCTCCCTACTGCAGATTCTCACGTGCATAAGCGGAACTGTAAGGGTAAGACTGATTTTATATTACTAAGTCTATGACGGAGGGAAGATTCTCGGTTTCTCCGACCAGCAGAGAGCTGAGGTTCGATGCTAGCTGCATATTCATCTACTAAGCGATGCTCCACACGAAGAGTAATGGCAATGGATGAGCCATGCCGTTCCTTCCAACAATCTGCTCTGCCACCTTGACCTATCACGTGCGGGAGAAATCGGAAAGAGCATGGGTAAAGATCCACAGCGGGAAATGATCGTAGCAGTGAATCAAGGGGCAGAAAGAGAACGTTGGATAGACTAACACCACCCCGCGCCTACCTTAGGAACGCACCAAGACAGCCAAGCATTACGTCTGCCCCTGCAGCCACAGGCTTACTCGAACCACATATCCAATATGCATGCGTTAATACTACTGAGTTGACTAAAAACGCCTTTGGGACATGGGTTTAAGCATTGCACAACGTTTTCAGTCCTGCCACGTATTCAACGTCAAATCCGCTCTTAGACAAGCCAGCACTTCTGAGTTTCACCCAGTAACTAGGCTACTTTGTAAACCGCATCATAATGCAATAACCTGTTTCACGGGGTGTTTCAACAATACATATACGTCAATTACATTAACTGCCTCTGCACTACTTCCCTTCTGCCAGTTCCTTCAACCAGTTTTCAAACACCATACCTCCTTTTGTCTTTACAGTCACTGATTCATTTGGACTTTACGTCAGTACGCGCGAAAATGGAGCGAAGCGACCAAAACAAAGAGACTCCCCTCGCATGTTGGCTCCAATTGATGCCTCCTATCAGCCAGCTAGAGCCATCCCCCAGATTCCGGCAACCTCTTCCCTGGAAGAAATTCTCGCACATCTTGAGAGAGATGGTGGTGTGATTCTGACCGATTTTGTTTCACATGAGACTTTGGACAAGGTAGATGAAGACCTTGCGCCCTACACAAAGTCCATTGTGGAGAGTGATGAGTATGACAATTTTATTGGAAAAAAGACTCTTGTCATTTCTGGCTTGGTCGGAAAGTCGGACACGATTGCCAACATCCTCGACACCAATGAAACCATAGAAAAACTCCTCGAAGTGCTTTGACAGAGAGGTATCCTGCTGTCTTTGAGCAGCATACCGAAGAACTCGTCGTTGAACCACTATTGAATAATTCCCTGTCTTTCTATGTCGGCCATGGTTCTCCCCGTCAGGCATTACACAGGGACGACATGATCTTCTCCAGCAGGCACAGCCCTGATATGAAGATTAATGAAGTAGATGGCTTCAGCTGCTTTCTCGCTGGAACTGATATTACGCGTGAGAACGGTGGTACAATGGTTATTCTCGGTTCTCACAAGTGGGAGCATGAAAGAGCTGGCAGACCTGATGAGGTGTCCTTCATTGGTAAGTTCACACAGTACAAGATTCATTTTTTGTTCAAGGCTAATCAACATAATATTTAGAGATGAAACGAGGTTCCGCTTTCATTTTCCTCAGCAACATTGCGCATGGTGCTGGCTACAATACTACTAACGAGATTCGCAAGATTCACAATCTTGTCTTTTGTCGAGGAACTTTGCGTCAAGAGGAGAACCAGTTCTTGTGCACCCCTCGAAGCAAAGTGATGAAGCTGAGTCCAAAGATGCTTACTTTGCTTGGATTCAAGAAGCCAGCAAAGAATTGGTTAGGAATGGTTGATAATGATGACCCTGCGAAAGACCTTGCTGCTATTTACAACAGGGTGTTTTCGTAACGCAAAACAAAATGAAACCACCTTACCCTAGTATTAATATTGGCTGGCTTTAAGACTACCCAGTCGATTTCACGAGGGATTCATTGGAACGTAGATTTATATTGGCAAAGCTTAGAGTAGCTCTAAGGGGCAAGGGTTCTACAGTCACGTAGTCAATTAAAAAAAGCGGTCAAGGTAAATCCTTATAACTGTCCATTATGCAGCTACTTGGTGAGCACCCCTAGGTTTATTTTTATATGCTCCATACGTGGTAGACATTTCTTATACTACACAATCACGAGCATTCGCCAGCGTCAAAATCATCTAAATATTCTTATATACTGCTCTCTCTGGTACTTTGGTAAATGTATCCGCAAATACGCTTCCCTACCACTAAACCGCTTCGGTTAGTGTTTTCTGGCTGTTTATATGACGCATTAGGTGTCGCTACTAAATCTAATTTGTATTGCGCTTTACATATGGTGTCTTGTATTTGTTACTTAAAAGCTATTGGACTTGAGAAAGCTGATTACCTGAGGTATTATGTCCAAGTTATTATATAATCCTGGGACAGCTGTTGGCTTCTTGTGATGTTGCGTGAGTTAACGTTAATCTTTTGTCCGTTCATAAATGATTATTGAGTTCATTTATGAACAAATCATTCATATATAAGCAAATCAACTAATATCCATACCAAACACAAAGGAAAGTCTTCAAAAGCATACTGTATGAAAGTCAGGGCGGATTACTACTGAGAGAGATAACCAACTACTGTCAATGGATAGAAAGTATTGAACCTGTTGCTGGTGAGAATTTGTAACAGAGCTTGGGGTAAATGCTGACAAGAATGCTCAATTCTCAAGTTAAGCCTTGTATGGTTGGATCCGTATGATGTATATTTCTTTTCCTTCATTTCGGGATGGGCTTTTACTTTTATGCGTGGAGCACTTGGTAGATCTGACATAGTGCTGGCATTCTTTATACTCCAACAGGTTTCGAGAACGAGCTACACTAATTTGAATCAAAATAGACCAAATAAAAGGCTGTGATAGATCCAAAGACTCCGTCAAGCTTAGACAGAGTGCCCGATGACTACTACTGAATTCTTCGATACTAGAAGATAAGTACTACGGTCTTTGTGGTACTTTAATAGCAGTCGCCAGATCGTTATTGAAGCAAAGCCCGTTGTAAATATTACTCCGATGATTATATAAGTATGGAGTATGGCCGCTATTGAAGACACGTGGAACGGAGCAACATAGGTCAATACACCCATTTTGTCGGCTCAAAAGGACGCTCTAAGCACTCATTTAATCTAGATTATTAAATGAGCACCCTAACGATCTGATATAGGCAATGATAATCGTAGCTGAACAAGTAGTAATCCTTGGCTTATTGTCACGAGATTTTCACCATATGTTAATCATGGGCTTGATTCAATTGTCATTAGAATGGTATTCATATGAGTATGCCTTGATTACAATACATGTGTATGCTTTTAATACTATAGCCCGAATGTTATTCTTGTGCGAATTGCTGCGTTGATGACTCAATACTGAAACACAATTGCGATTCCATCGGCCCACAAACACCGCCATTTACGTATTTTAGCAGGTCTAGTTATTAATATAATTACTTAGTTAGCTAACACTAGAGCTATAATATCTATCCATATTACTCAGCCTTTACCCTGATCCACTACTAACATTAATACCACGATCCAAGTGATCCTTACGAGAAAACGCCTGCAACGTCGCTAGAAATTTATTTAAGTATAATACTTTAATGTACTCATTTTATTGCGGGGTCGGGCGTCGCGGGTTACGCGTAATCCTAGTTGGCCTCCCACATGTTGTCGTCAACCTTATTGGACACAACTCTGTGCCATGGTCCATCATTTAGCTGTAACCCCTCTCTCACTCTGGGATCCCAACAGCGCAAACCCTTCTCTACGTCAAACCTCCCTCCGCAACACTTACTCTTTGCACCATGGACACGATTGCGGCACGTTACGTCGACAGCCTTCTCGAAGGCCACAGTATCCTACAGAAGCAGCTTGATGGCATTGCACCTGCAGCAATATGGACAGAAAGGCTCGCCAAACTCATCCTCCAAAAGGTTGAGGAGCTTTTAAAGCAGGGACATGAAAAGATGGGTCCCACCGTCTCAAAGGCCTACAAGGATGCATCTGAGGCTGCAAATAAGCACTTCCGCGAGCTAGTCGACTACGTCAAAAGCCACCCATATGAGACAGCGGCCAGCGTCTTACTCACCATCATTGCCTTGGGCGTGCTCGTGCGACTCGCACCAATGGTAGTGAGGCTACTTGGATTCGGAAAGCTTGGCCCTCGGGCTGGTGAGTTTCCCCGCCCCGCATCGGTGGCATTAGATAGTCCTGTGTATAACTCTTTGCTCCATGATAGGCTCCTTTGCTGCAAACTGGCAGTCGTTTTACGCTGGTCATGTCCCCAAGAAATCCTTTTTTTCCTACCTTCAAAATATGGGTATGGTTTGGTAGAGGATCTGAATTGCGGGCAACTCTGCTGTCGAATGGATCCCTTCGATCAGAGGACGAGGAGAGCAAGAGGATGGTGAACTACAAAGTTAGGGGAGTAACGCAACGATGACATATTCACTGTTGTCTATGATTGATGCTATTGGTAATAAATCACCTTTTACGATATTTTGAATCAGTACGAGTGGTGGTTTTAAGTTGTCGGGCTATCTTGGTTTTTTCCTTGGCTACATGGACTATAATAGTTACCCTTGGTTTAATCCAATGTACATCCATCTTTGAACCCATTTGGGGGACAAGTAGCCATGACTATTCATCAATATCGCTATCGTCATCTTCATTTCCTGGGTTGGCATCTGTCTCTTTACCTGCTCCCTCGGATGAGATTAGCTCTACGTTTAAGCAGTTCCTAAATCACATTAAGCTGTCTATTTTTATCTGTCCCTATAGGCTAGAGAAGTGCCTATCTATCATTTTCCTTTTCATCTACTGTGTCCCTAATGTGATGGCGCAGCTTTTCTACCAAAGTCGCCAAAGCCACTACCCACAGCCATGCGAATACATGATCTATATTCTATTTCTAGATTTTAGATATGCCACACGCAGGCCTATATCGAATAAGCTAGAAATGGTGTTGATGTCAGCTCCTTATTATCCAGTGGTTGTAATATGATAACCTGTATCTCCACAGCATTGAAACCACCCTAAAGATAAGGACATGTTATTGTGAGCGATGTATTCGGTAGCTCAGGATCGGTAATATTTTGAAGCTGCAGCTTGGCTATTTTGAGATACGCATAGCAATAAGCAATGTAGAGGGAGCTCTCATAACCTATGACCGGTACGGTCAGGTTAGCCTCGCTCTTGATCAGATACTCCGCCACTACATAGCTCATTTCCTTTGACAGTCACATACAGAGTGGTGAGGCTGTCTTTAACATGAACTTCGATATTTCCCCCGCAATTTATAATCGGTTTCATCATTGGTGTTGATGTCCTGGCATCAATTAGGCAAAGAGGAGTCCACTCCTGATAGTTTCCTGGTTCTGGTTTTGTATTGAGTAACAACAGTAGGATAAAAACTGCCTTGGCTACAATACCCCGTAGCTCTGTGAAATGGGGGCTGTTTCGTCTCTCCTTGCGTGTATTGCTATTGACTCGAACGTCTAATGAAAGTCTTGAGGTTTGAAGATAGACTCTGTAGAAGGTGATCAGAAGAGACTATTTGTCTTTTGTCTTAGTAATACCCCGACTTCAGATAGTCAATGGCCTTTTATATAGGCCCAATTCATCCATCTCTACTAAAACTATGTGAGATCTTAGCTAAGTTCCCACCGTTATCTCTTTCAGTGTCGACAAGACATTTTTTCTGGCCTTAGCACAGAGAGCAACGTCTAGAAAAACAAAAATTGTCCTGGCAGTATTAATGAAGTGCATCTCTCGATCACTAGAATTAATGATTTGACACGCCCCTTTGACCCCTGATTAGGAGCTCCTATAATTACGTGATAAAAGTTGCCCGAAACGAGCTCCAGGTGCTTGAGAATCTCTGAGGCGAATGTCTTTATGTAGGAAGGCTGTATTAGTTCAGCTCTTTCAAACTGACCGGCGGTACCGTCAAAGATAGCTTCCAGGTCCCAAACTCAAAGAGCCACTCCAGCAGATGCACCTTTATTAGTATGGGTCTCTCGTGCCAATTGCAAGTCACACACAATAAGGAAATGTAGTATAAATGTGAGTGGACTGATTATCTGCCTCATCGGTGCACGTAGTACTCTCATGCCTAACGGCATGAGCTAATGGGTTTGACGACGCTCTTTGTTCTCGCGGTGTCTTTTGTATTCTTCCCATGCGAAAGTTATTATATCTTCAATCACACGCATCATGTTACTGTCAAAAGCCAGCCCCTATTCGTTCACCAAGCCATCGCTGAATTTGAACAGCAATATTGTCTCCGGACCCAATGCTGCTGCTCTCGAAAGCTCAATTCCAGCCTGCCCACAGACTTCGGCGTTAACTTGATCTTAAATACTGACTGCCTCTGAGAATCTCTCTACAAAGATACGAATTAGCTCCCGCACTAGTGCCTCCCTATCTTTGATCAGATGCTCCACGTCATTTGCTACCTTGATCTAATTTCAGGTATGACAAAGGACAAGCGCCTGAACTTGCACTCAACAGACATTAGGAGCAATTTAAAATCGATCAAAGTCAAGGCTTTCAGTCTCCTAGATCTTTGCTTGCGTCCCGGTTTGTCAAATACTCCTTTAGCTGGTTTGCAATCGCTACATCTCTCAAACCTTTATTAATAAAAACTATATTTAAGTTAAGTCTAGTAATGGACAATTGAAATAGAGTCTAGTAATAAATGAAATATTAAAATATAAGTATTGGGAAATTAATAGTAAATAATTATATTAATTATGAATTAAAACATCTCACCCTTAAGTCAATAACCGCCTAGCTACTAAACTCAAACCCTCCACCTTGTAAGCTAACACCTTTGTTGGCACTGGGAAATAAAGTCGCGGTAATAATACACAGAGGTAAAGACGTCAGGCTGTCCAAGCGCACAAGGTATTCCCCACGAGACAATACCTATGACCTCTCCGTTCGCGATCAAAGGCCCACCGCTATCACCCTGACAAGCTCCCTCCCCACGACCCTTCATTGTGCATATCTGGGTGTAATCTGTGTCGCGATGCCATTGCCTGCACTCAGCGGAACTCAGACATCTAACCCCAAGGTATTTTAAAACACTCGAAATACCACTATTAACACTTGTCTTTCCCCAACCTGATATAATAGCCTGAGTTGATCCTGTTGCATAGTCGCGACTTGCAAGTGGAATTGGTCTTTGAGCATTCGTGAAAGTTATTGGAGCACTTAAGGTTAGGACACAAATGTCCTGTTTAAGATTGCGCAAGTTGAATCCTGGATGGCATTGTATGCACTTTACATGGTGAATTTGCCCACCGTAGACAGAGTTGGTTCCCGTTGCAATGGTATAAGACCTTGGGTTTGATGTAGATATGCATTGCGCAGCCGTAAGAATGTGAGTGTTGGAAATAATAGTACCGCCGCAAATATGATGATTGTGTTGACGCAAACTGATTTGGTATGGGAATTGACCAGACTGGGCAATACTTCCGCCCACAATTAAATCATTGGCCTTGGTGAACTGAACTAAGGTAAAAAGAACCAAAGCAATAGCGTAAAGAGCAAAGAACATCGTAGTAAATGGTCTGTTGATATGGGGTTTAAAATTGCTTGCAGATATAAAGATAATGTTAAATCTCAATTCTGTAGTACTATTAGCATAGACTTTATATCCATAAAAGCTGTGTCTTGTATTAATCATAGCGTATTATATGTGAGACAAATAATCCCATGACATGTAGAAAATAGGAAAGGATAGTCTGAGATATTTGCAAGGTTTCGCCAGCTGGACGATTAAGCGTAGTTGAAGTGGAGCACAATGTAATGTTCCGGCAGTTTTATAATAAACTAGTTGCGACACATTAAGCTTAAAGGAGTTAGTCATAAACGTGGCTTAAAATGTCAAGTTTAGTAAATAATACTTTTAGTGTAATTATAAATAGTGCTGTGAAAGGCTAAGAAATAGTTATGTAATAATTTAAACTATTTTATGTACTTTTTTAAACAAGAAGCTTAGGGGAAGTTAAGTTTATTAATAAGAAAATTAAATTAAATTAAAAAACAGCAAATATTATAGTTTGAATTAAAAAAATAATAAAAGAAGTTTCAAAAACTTAAAGGAAGGAAAAGGGAAGAAAGAAACAAGGCTAGGGAAGGATAAGACACGAGAAGGAAGAAGGCGAGGAAACGGACAAAACAAGAGGAAGAGAGAAGAAACTGGGGCCGAGAGGACGATAGGGGAGGGGAGGGGAGAGGGAGACGAGGAGAGGGGAGAGGACAGAGAGGAGAGGAAAGAAGGGGAGGAGAAGGAGGAGAAGAGGAAGAAAGAAGAGAAAACGAAAGGGAGAAAAAAGAGGAGGAGGAGAAGAAGAAGAAAGAGAGAGGAAGAAGGAAGGAGGGAAGGAGGGAAAAAAGAAGAAGGAGAAAAGGAGAGAGAAAGAAAAGAGAGAAAAGAGGAGAAAGGAGAGGGAGAAGAGGAAAAGGAGGAAAAGAAGAGAAAAGAGAGGAGAGGAGGGGAAGAGAGAGGGGAGGAGAAGAGAAGAAGAGACGGAGGAAAAGAGGAGGAGAGAGGGGAAGGAAGGAAGGGGAGAGGGCAAGGAGAGAAGGGAAAGAAGAGGAGGAGGAAGGGAGAAGAGAAGAGGGGGGAAAGGGGGAGGGGGAAAAGGGAGGAAGGAGGGGGGGAGGGGGAAAAAAGAGGGGGGGGAGGAGAGGGGAGAAAAGGAGGAAAGAGAGGAGAAAAGAGGGAAGGAGGAGGGAGAGAAAAAAAAAGGAGAGAAGGGGGGGAGGGGGGAGGGGGGAAGGGAAAAGAGGAAGAGGGGGGGAGGGGGGGGAGAAAACGGGGAAAAAAGCGGAGGAGAGAAGGGAAGAAAGGAAGGAGGAGAAGGAAGAGAGGGAGGGAGAGAAGGGGGAGAAGAAGAGGGAGAGAGGGGGAGGAAGGAAGAGAGAGAGAGGGGGGGGGGAAAGAGGGAAGGGGGAGGGGGAAGGAGGGAGGGGAGGAAAAGAAAGGAGAAGGAAGAGAGGAAAAAAAGAAGGGAAAGAAGAGGGGGGGAAGGAGAAGGGGGAAAGGAGGAAACGGGAAGGAGAAAGGAGGAAGGGGGAAGGGGAGGGGGGAAAAAAGGGAGGGAAGGAGAGGAGGGGGAGAGGGAAGAGAAAAGAAGGAAAAAAGAAAAGGGGAAGAGAGGAAAAGAGAAGAGGGAGGGAGGAAGAAAAGGGAAGAGGAGAAAAGAGGAAAAAGGAAAAGGAGGGAAGAGGGGGGAAGAAGAGGAAGGAAAAGAGGGGAGGAAGGAAGGGAAGAGGGGAAGGGGGGAAGAAAAGGAAGAGAAAAAGGGGAAAAGAGGGAAAAGAGGGCGGAGAGGGGGAAAGAGGAGGGGGAAGAGGAGAAGGGGGGGAGGGGAGGAAAGAGGGGGAGGGAGGGGAGGAAAGGAGAGAAGAAGAAGCGGGGGAAGGGGAGAGGGGGAGGGGGGAGGGGGAGAAGAAGGGGAGGGAGAAGCAGGGGAGGAAGGGAGGGAGGAAGAAAGAGGGGGGGGAAGAAGAAAAGAGAAAAGAGGAAAGAGAGGGGAGGGGGGGGAGGAAAGGGAAAGGGAGAAGGAACGGGGGGAAGGGGGGAAAAGCGAAGGGAGGAGGAAAAGAAGGAGGGAAAGGGGAAAAGAGGAGAAGACAGAAAGCGGAGGGGGGGGGAAAAGGGGAAGGGAGGAAAGCGGGGGGAAGGGAGAGAGGGAGGGAGGGAGGAAAGAAGGGGAAAGGAGACGGAGAGGGGGAGAAAAGGGGAGGAGGGGGGGAACGGAGAGGGGGAGGGGAGGAAGAGAGAAGGGGGGAAAAGAGGGGAGAAGGAGGAAGGAGAGGGGGAAGAAAGAGAGAAAGGAAGGGGGGGAGAGGAGGGAGGGGGAGAAGAGACAAAAGAGAGGGAGGGGAGAAGGGAAGGAAGAGAAAGAAAAAGGGGAGGAGAGAAAAGGGGAAGAAAGAGGGGGGGAAAGAAAAGGAAGGGGAGAAGAGGAGGAAAGAGGAGGAAGGCGGAGAAGAAGGAGAAGAGGAAGAAAAAGGAGAAGGGGGGAGAAAAGAAAGAGGAAGGAAGGGGGAGGGGGGAGAAAGAAGAGAAGAAAAGAGGAGAGGGGAAACGGGGGGGGGAAGAGGAAGAAAAAGAGAAGAGGGGGGAAGGGAGGAGAGGAGGGGAGGAGGGGGGGGAGGGAGAGAAGAAAGAGGGAGAGAAGGGGGGAAGAAGGGGAGAAGAGAAGGGGGGGAAGACGGAGAGGGGGGGAGGAAGAAGAAAAGAGAGAGGGGAAGAAAAAAGGGGGGGAAAAAGGAAGGGGAGGGGGAAAAGGGAAGAGAAGGGGGAAGGGGGGGGAAAAAAAGAAGGAGGGGGGGGAGGGGAAAGAGAAAAGGGAGAGAAGAGAAGGAAAAAAAGGGGAAAAAGAAGGGAGGGGGGGAGGGAAAAGAGGGAGGGAAGGAGGGGGGAGGGGGGGAGAAGAAAGAAGGGGAGAAGGAAAGGGGAGGAAAAAGGGAAAAGAGGGGAGGGAGGAGGGAAAGAAGGAGAAAAGGAGAAGGAAAGAAAGAAGAGGGGGAGAAGGGAGAAAAACGGGAAGAGGAGAAAAACGGGGAGAAGAAGAAGAGGGGGAGGGGGGAAAAACGGGAAGAAGAAGGAGAAAGGGCGGAGGAGAAAGAAAAGAGGGGAAGAGAAGAGGAGAGAAGGGAGAGAGAGAAAAGAGAAGAAAAGAAAGGGGGGGGGGAGGAGGGGAGGAGGGGAGGGAGGGGGGAAAAGGAGAAGGAAAGAGAGGAAAGGGAAGGGGAAGGGAGGAGGGGGAAGGAAAGAGGAGAAAAAGGAAGGGGAAAGGAGGAGAGGAAGAAAACGGGGAAAAAACGAGGGAGAGGGGAGGAGGGGAAGGAAAGGGGGGGGGAGGGGGGAGGAAGGGGAGAAAAAGAGAAAGGAGGGGAAGAAGACGGGGAAGAAAGGAGGAAGAAGAAGGGAGAAAAGGAAAAAACGGGAGAGAGGGGGAAGAGGGGGGACGAGAAAGGAGGGGGGGAGAAGGGAAGGGGGGGGGAAAGGGAGGGGAAGAAGGGGAAAAAGAAGAAGAGAGGGGAAAAAGAGAAGGGGGGAAAGAGAAAAAAGAGAGGGGGGAAAAGGAGGGAAAAGGGGGAGGCGGGAGAAGGGAAGAAAGAGGGGAGAAAGGGAGGGGGGAGAGGGGGGGAAGAGGGGGGAAAAAAGAAAAAGAGGAGGAAGAGAGAGAAGAAGAAAGGGAGGGAAAGAGGAGGGAAAAAGAGAAGGAAGAGAGGGGGAAAAGAAGAGAAAGAGAGGAAGGAAGGGGGAGAAGAGGAGGAAAGAGGGAAAAAACGGAGAGGGAAGGGGGAAGAGGAGGGGGGAGGGAGGGGAGAAGGGGAGGGGAAGAAAGGGAGAAAGGGGAAGAAAAGGGAAAAGAAGAAAGGAAGGGAGAGGGGAGAAGGGGGGGGAAGGGGAAAGAGGAAAAAGAAAAAGAGGGAAGGGGGAAGAGGAAGAGGAGGGAAGGAGGAAGAAGGAAGAAGGAAGGAAAGGGGGGGAGGGGGGGGGAAAAGAAAGAGAAGAAAAGAGGGAAGAAAGAAAGGAAAAAGGGAAAGAGAGGGGGGGAGAAGGAGGGGGGAAGGGAGGGGGGAAAGAGGGGGAAGGGGAGGGGAGGAAAAGGAGAAAGGGGAGAAAGGGGGAAGAGAAGAGGGGAGGGAAGAAGAAGGGGAGAAGGGGAGGGGAGAGAAAAAAAGAAGCGGGGAGGGAAAACGGGGGAAAAGAAGGGGGGAGAGGGGGGAGAGGAGGAGAAGAGGGGGAGAAAAGAGGGGAGGAAAGGGGGGGGGGGGGGGGGGGGGGGGGGGGAAAGAGGGGAGAAAAGGGGGGGGGGGGGGAGAGAAAAAGAAGAACGGGGAGAAGGGAGCAGGGGGGGAACGGGGGGGGGGAGGAGGAGAGGGGAGAAAAAGGGGAAGAAAAGAGAGGAAGAGAAAAGGAAAGGGGGGGGAGAGGAGAAAGGAGGGGGGAGAAAGGGGGGAGGACGGAAAAAAAGGAAAGCGGAGGAAGGGAAGGAAGGAAGGGGGGAAGGAAGGAGAAAAGGGGGGGGGGAAGGAGGGAGAAGGAAAGAGAAAAGGAGAGGGGGGGAGGGAGAAGAGGAAAGGAAAGGAGGGGAGGGGGGGGAGGAAAGAGAAGAGGGAAAAAAGGAAGGGGAAGAGGAAGAAGGGGGGGAGGAGAAAGAAAAGAAGCGGGGAGAGGAGGGAAGAAAGAAAAACAAGAGGGGGGAGAAAAAGGAAGGGAAAAGAAGGGAGAAAGGAAAAGAGAAGAGAAGGAGAGGAGAGGGGAGAAGGGAGAAAGAGAAAAAAGAGGAAGCGGAGGGAAAGGCGGGGGAGAAGAGGAAGGAGGAGAAGGGCGGGAGGAAACGGCGGAAAGGGGGGAGAGGAGAGAAAAAGAGGGGAAGGGAAAGGAGAAGGGGGGGGAGAGGGGGAAAAAGAAAGAAGGAAAAGAAGAGGGGGGGGAGAGAGGAGAGAGGGAAGAGGAGAGAGAGGAGGGAGAGGGGAAGAGAAGAAAGGGGGGGGGGGAAACGGAGAAGAGGGGGGAAGAAGGGGGGGAGGGGGAGAAGGAAGAGAAGAACGGAAAGGAGAGCGGGAAGAGGGGAAGGGGGAGAAAACCGGGGGGAAGAGGGGGGGGGAGAAAAAAGAGGGGGGAGAGGGGAGAAGAAGAGAAAGAGGAGAAGAAGGAGAAGAAGAAAGTAGATATGAAAAATTATATTTTTTTTAAACTTAAAATTATTTTTAAAGTACATAAATTAATAGTTTTTTATAAAATAAAATAAAATTAATATTATAATTTAAAAAATCCCCTTTAAGGAATAAATCTATTTAACTTATTTAATTATATTATTTAATTTTTATTATCTTATTAAATTATTTAATAAAATTAATTATATTAGAAATCTAGATCTTATATATTCCATTTAATTATATAACAAGGCATTGGTTATATAATAATATAATTAAAGTATTAATAAAAAAATTATATATATTATTATTTTTGACTATCTAAGATCTAGCTTTCTATTAACCTTTATTTCTCTTTTTTTATCTTTTAATATTTTTTTTCTTAGGGTTTAAGCTTGGTTTTCTTGCCCCAGTTTTAAAAAAATCTAGTTCTTAAATATCCTATTTTAATAGCCTATTTCTTATTGCCTTAGTCTTTAATAATATCTTTATTAGCCTTTAATTTAACTATTATAACATTAGCATTGGTTCTTTTTATAGGCTATTTTATTATATATAACTTTGATTAGTTACTATTATTAGTTTCAGAAGCTTTAATTACTTACTTGGCTATTAATAGTCATTATTTATTATATTATATTTATAGTCTTAAGTTGTTTATATAAGACTATAAGCAATTTTAATTAAGTATATTATTTTATATAATCTAAATAAATAAATTCTTTTATCTTTATACTTTTAAATACTTATAAAATATTTAACTTTAAATTAAAAAATTTTATTTTTAGTTTAGTTTATTATTTACTATTATAACAAATATATCATATAAAAAGTATATATTAATTTAAGTTTAATTTAATTAATTACTCGAAGAACCTTAACTTTAATAACACAATTAAAGCTTTAGTATTATAATTATAAAATCTAATAACTTATTATAATAATAATATTAATCTTATTTTATGGCTACTGTATCCAAGAAAGGGAATTGTCTTTATTATTGTATTTTATATTATCAGATAATCTAATAAGATTGATCTATATTTGAAGCCACGGGCATAAGCTCCCACAGCAAAGGTCAGAGCACAAAATTAAAGCATAAAGAAAAAAAAGGGAAAAAGGAAGAGGAGGGGAGGAAAAAAGCGGAAACGGAGGGAGAAGGGGGGGAAAAGAAGAAGGAGAGGGGAGGAAGAAGGGGGGAGGGGGAAGGGGAGGGGGAGGAAAGGAGGGGAGAAGAAGGAGAAGAAGGAAGAAGGAGGAGGAAAGGGGGGAAAAAAAAGAAGGAAAGGGGGGAGGAGGAAAAAGAAAGAGAAGAGGGCGGAGGAGAAGAAAGAGGGGAAGAAAAGAAGAGAGGGAAGAAGGGCGGGGGGGAGAGGAAAGGAAGGGACGGGGGGAAGCGGAAAAAGAAGGAGGGCGGGGGGGGGGGGGAAAAACAGAAGAAGGGGGAGGAGAGAGCGGAGGGGGGAGAACGAGAAGAGGCAAAGGGGGGGGGGGGGGGAGAGAAGAGGAAAAGGGAGGGGGCGAAAGGAGGGAAAAGGAGCCGGAAGAAGAGAAGGGGAGGAGGGGGGGGGAAGGGAAGAAAGAGGAAGGAGGGGAAGAAAAGAAGGGCGGGAAAAAAGGGGGGAAAGCGGGAGGGAAGGGAGGGAAGAGAAGAGGAGGGGGGAGAAGAAGGAGGAAAAAGGGAGGAAAAGGGAGGGGCGGGGGAGGAGAAGGAGAGAGGCGGGGGGAAAAAGGCGGGAAAGGGAGGAGAAGACGAGGAAAGGAGAGGAGGGAAAGGGGAGGAGAGAAGGAAGAGAAAGGCGGAAAGGGGAAGAAGAAAAGAGAAGGAAAAAAAAAAAAAGGGAACGGGGGGGGGGATTAAAAGCATTTAATAATAATTTTAATTATATTATTTTTATTAATTTAATCTTATATTATTTTTAATAATAAAAGTTTAATAATATTATAATAATAAAAAAAAACACAATAATAATAAAAGAATACAAAAAGCTATAAAACCTTTATTAATCCCGGGTAATTTAGGTTAAATTAATAAATTTAAGTAATAACTAAATAAAAGGTCTTGATTATTAATTAATTTAAATTAATATAGTAAGGTTATATAAGTTTAATATAAAAGTTAACGTTAAATTAATATTTAATTAAATACTTAAAATAAAAAAATAAAAAAAATAAAAGTAATAATAATCTTAAATCTACAAATAAAGTATAAATATTATAACAAAAATAATTAAATTATATAAATAAAAGTAAAAGGTTAATTGTTTATTATATAAGTTTAATTAATTTTTTTTTATCTTATAGTTTATTCTAGTATTTGTTTTTCTAGTATTACTTTAAAAAATTATATAATATTATCCTAGAATATAATTTATACTATTATATATCTTTTTATAAGGTTTATAAAATATTCTTATTTATTATAAATTTTATATTAAATAATAAATATTTAATTATATATTTTCTTAAGTAATCTTACTTTTATTTACTTTTTTAAACTTTTTAATTAATTTTTTAATTTTTTTAATTATAAACTTTAGTTTTTAATGTATAATTTTTTAATAACTTTTATATTTTAATTTATTTTTTAGTCTTTTAAATTTTTAAGTTAATAAACTTTTTTATAAAAAGCTCTAATATTAATAGTTAAAGTTATATTAAATAATATTTAAGTAACTTAAATATTAAATTTTTATAAGTAATAAAAATTTTTATTAGTATAATATAATAAAAGAAATTTTTTTTTTATTAATATATATTATTTTAATAATAACTTTTAGTTTAAATAGCCTTTTTATAAAGTCTTTATTATTAAATATTATTTAATTAATTTAATATTAAAATATAATCTTTAATATTAAAGGTTTTAATTTATAATTTATTTTAATATTTATAGTTTATTTTTTAATTAATAATATAAGGTAAAAGTTATTAAGTGTTTTTTTAATTCTTTTAATTTTAAAAAGCAAGAATTTAATTTTATTTTATAAGTTATTTTTTTTAAAGTAATAAAATTAATAGTATTATTTAATTTTTTAAGTTTTCTTTTAATAATAATTTTTTTTTATTAATTTTTTATTTTTTATTTTTTTTATTAAAATAATTTATTTACTTAAGTATATTATTTTTATTATTTAATTTATTTAAAGGATTTTAATCTTAACTATTAATTTAAAAAAAATATTAATAAAAGGCTTTAATTATAATTTAATATTTAATTTATTAATAATAAAATTATTTATTTAAGTTTAAATAATATATTTTTTTCTTAACTAAGATAATTTTATTAATAATATTAATACTTAAGCCTATAATAATATATAAAATTAAACTTTTAATAATATTAAATATAAATTCTTAATTATAATTATTTTATATTAAGCTATTAATAAACCAGTTAAAGTTTATTATAACTTTAAAAATTAATTATTTAATATTCTTTTTTATAATAATTAAAAAATTTAAAACTATTATTCTATTATAAACTATAATATAAAAAATACTTATAATAATTTAAAAACTTTTTTTAAGGGTTTTTTTTAAGGTTTTTTAATTAGATATTATTAAATTAAATATAAAAAGTTTAAGATCTAGAAATTTTTATTTATAATTAGTATAATAAAATTATTTTTAAAAGTATTTATTAAAGTTTTATTTTTAAGCCTTTTTAAGATTTAAAAAAGAGTAAATATTAAAAAATAATTATACTTATAGCTAGTTAATTAAAGTATAATTAATAAAGTATATAATTTAAAGTTATATAAGAGATTAAAGTTAAATAAGAATTTATAAAATATTAAATTTATTATTTTTTTTTTTAATCTTTTTTATTATTAAAGTATTATAATATAATAAAATTTTATATTTATAATTAAATATAAAATTTATTAATAATATTTTTTATATTTATAAGTCTAATTAAAAACTAATAATAATATATATTTTTAAATATATAAATAATATTTTCTTTTTATAAATATTAAAGCTTTTAAAATAATATTTTTAGTTTAATATTAATTAATTAAATATTTTCTTATACTTATAAAATTTAATTAAGTTAATTATAAAAATATTTAAGAAAATATATATAAAATCTTTTATATTATATTATAGAATTTAAAATATTATAGTTCTTTTAAAGTTTATCATTTATTTTTTATTTTATAGTATTAAAGTAAATACTAAAAGGTTTTTATAATAATTATTTTAATATCTTTTAACTATAATTTTATATATAATAAAAGTCTTGTTTTTTATAAGATATAAAAAAGCTTTTTATAAGTTATTTAAGTTTACTTATATATTTTAAAAGACTTTTTTTTTTTTTTTTAAATAAAAATATATTATTTTAATTATTTTTTTATTTAATAAGTTTAAGTAATATTTAAGTTTTAATTATTTTTAAGCTAAAAAAATAAAAAAAAATTTATATATATTTTTAAAAGAGTATTAAATATTAAAAATTTGTATTTATAATAAAATTAATATAATTTTTTTTTTTTATAAATTTAATTAAAATAAATAACATATTAAATTAATTTATAAAAGATTTTAAAAATATTATATAAAATTATTAAATAATAAAATTAAAAGATTAATTAATTATAGTTTAAAAGTTTATAAGATTTTTTTTTTAAGTTATTAAAATAATAGATTTAAAATATAAGGATTTAATATATACTTTTATAAAATAAAAATTTATTTTAAAAATAAGAAATTAATTAAATAATCTTTTTAAAATATAAGTTTAAGTATAGTTTTTAATATATTAATTAATAAAAGTAAAAGATTTAATATTTTTTTTAAAAAAAGAGAGTATTTTAAATAAAAAAAATAAGATTTAAAAGTTTTTAAAAAGAAAAGAAAAAAGAAAAGTAGAAAAAAATATATATTTAAATATTTTTTTTAAAAAATAATTTCTTAGGTATTTATATTAAGTAAAATATTTATTTAATATATAATCTTAAATTAGTATAAAAGCCTATAATTTAAAAGTTATTATTTTAAATTTAAAATTACTTTTATTTCTTTAAGATATTTTATTAAAAAATTTTTTTTTTTTTTTTTTTTATTTTTTTTATTTTTTTTTTAGTTATAGTTTTTTGTTTTATATTATTTTTATTTTAATAAAATATTTAATTATATTCTGATAAATAATTTTTTAATTTTATATATATATTTTTTAATTTTATATAACTATTAATAGTTTTTTTTATTTTTTAACTATTAACTTTTTTATTTTAATAATATTTTATTTTAAATTTTTTAATTAAATTAATATTATATTATTTTTATTTATAATCTTTTTAATATATAATAAATTTTTTTTTAAAAGGTATACTTAAATAAGTTTAATACTTAAATTTTTTTTATTTAATAGTAATATTAAGTTTTTATTTTATTAAAATAAAATTATAATATTAAATTAAAATATTAAACTATAAGTTTTTATTTTTAATTTTAAATCCTTAAGTATTAATTAATCTTTTATTTTTTTTATTAAATTAAAATAAATATAAATATATAAATACTTAAAGATAATAGTTTTAATTATTTTAAGTATTTTTTATACTATAAAATTGTTTTTAAAGATTTTATTTAATCTTATTATTAAAAAAAATTCTAGTATATTTTTATTATTTAATTTAAAAATCTTTTTTTAAAAATAATTAATTAATTAATTATTAATAATATATAATAAGTTTTTATTTTAATAAAATTTATTTATTTTTTTAAATACTTTTTCTAGTCTTTTCTTAGATATTTTAAATATATTTATAATTATTTTATTATTTTTTATAACTAAAAAAACTTATATTATTATTATTATATTAAGATATTTATATTTTATATTTTTTATTTTTAAAAGTATATTATATATTTATTTTTTAAGTATATTTCTATTCCTAGGTTTTAAGAAAATAATTATATTAATTATATATAAAAAACAAATATTTATTATACTTAATAGGATTTTTTTAAGTATTAATAATCTTTTAGTATTAAATTTTCTATTAATATTTTTTATGATTTTATTTTAGTTAGTAAAAATTTTTAATAAGTAATTAATTAAAAGGATAATATTATTTTTAGTTTTTTATTAAGATAAATATATTTTAAATTATTACTTTTTTTCCTGGGTATATTAAAAAGTACTTAAATAAAGTATTTAATAAGATATAAAAGGTTTTTATATTTCTTGTTTACTTTAATTTTTTTATTAATTGTAAGGGTTAATTATTTATTCTTAAGTTAAGTCTTATAATTATTAAAAAGTTTAAGGAAAGTTAAGTAATAATATTAGTTAATATATAATTAATTAATTAGTTATTTGGGTGTTTTTATATAATAATTAATTTTTTTTTTTTTATAAATTTTTTAATTTTTAATTTTTTTATATTTTTTTTAATAGTAATTTAAAGATTTTATTTTTTTATTTTATTTTATTTTTATAATTTTTATGATTTATATAATAAATGTATATAATTTTTAAAATTAAGTTAAATTTTTTAAATATAATAGTTTTAATTTATACGTTTAAAACTTAAGCCAGGTACTTTTTTCTTTTATATTTACTTATTTTTATTATTAGTTTATTTTTTAAGATTATTATTATTATATTTTTTTTTTAATTTAATACTTTTTAAATAAACTTCAATATAATAATTAATTAAATATTTTTATATAATTTTAATTTTATATTTTTTTTATAAGTAATTTAATAGTTTTTTTATATTTTCTATTATTTATATACTTTTTCTTTAAATATTACAAAAAAAATATAAAAATTTATAATATTTCTAGCTTTTCTTAAAAAGCTTTATATAAAATCTTTTATTTTTTATTAAATAATAAAAATAAAATTTTAAATTTTTTATTTAAATTTTTCTTATATAAATATAAATTTTATTTTAATTATAAGTTTTATTTAAAACTTTTTTTTTAAGTTTTAAGTTATTAATCTTTTTTAAATTTTATAATTTATTTTTTAAATAATTAAAAAAGAAATTGTTTAATTAATTAAATAATTTTTATAAATATTTTATTTTAATCTTAATTTATTATTTTTTAATTAATTTTTATAATTTATTATTAATTTTATTTTTTAATTTAAGTATATTAAATAATTTATAATTGTTTTTTAAAAACTATTAGTTTATTAAATTTTATTTAAAGATTTTAATTTGTTTAAAGGTATATATTTTAAGGATTAAAATATTATTTAAAAAAAACTAATATAAGTATTTATTATATTAACTTATTAAAGAATATAAAATAATCTTTATTATTTTATCTTTAACTTAATAATTTAAAATATATTAAAAAATCTAATACTATTATATATTAGGATAATATTTCTAGTTTAATTAAGGATTTTTTAAGTTTATAAAGATTATTTTGTTAAATTATTTTGTTAATTTATTTTTAAAACTTATAATTTTTTCTAGGTTTTTTTTATATTTTTTTTTTTATATATAATAATTTTTAATTATATTTTAAAGAATTATTTAAAGTTAGTTATATTTAATTAATTAATAAAATATTATATAAGGTATTTAACCTTTATTAAAAAAAGTAATTGTTATTTGTATATAAAATAAAATAGGAAATATTTATAAAATATTTTTATAAAAGTTTTATTAATAAAAAAAACTTTATTAAAGTTTTTATTTATTAAAAAAAATTTTTTTTAGTTATTTTTATAAGTATAAAAGTAATTATAAAATATCCTGTTTTTATAATATTATTTACTATTAGATTATATTTAAAAATCTAGATTTATTTAATTTTAAAGTCTTTAAGAATAAAAATAATAAGTTTTTTAAACTTAAGGCTTTTATTTATTATTATTATAATAAAAAAAACTAAACTTATATATTAAACTATAAATAAACTTAAAAATCTTTTTAAGTTATAGTATTTTATAATTATTATTTTTACTTATTTATAATCTTTATATTAAGCTTTAATTAAGAATTTTTTTTTTATTCTTTTAATAAATATTATAAGTTAAAATAATTTTTTTTATAGGATATATTAAATTAAATAATATAAATTTTTATTTTTATTTTTTTATAGTTTATTTTAATAGATTAAGTATATAATTATAGTTTTATTAATATTTACTTAGAAATTCTTTTAATAGTATTAGTTTTTTAATTACTTATATATAATATTATATTTTTATAATTTTGTTTTAGGTAATAAAAGTATATAATCTTATATTAAATATTTTTATTATTAATAATTAAGGCAGATTATAATTATTTTTTTAATAAAAGTCTTTAAAGCTTATAGTTTAAGATTTAATGTTTTTTTATTTTTATTTAAAAAGCTTAAAATTAATTAAAAGTTATTTTAATAAACTTTTTAAAAGTTTATAAGTATTTAGTAATTAATCTAAAATCTAAGAAATATATATTCTTAAGTTTTCAGATTATAATTATATTATTAAAGTATAAATTAATAAAATAATTTATATTTTTTTTATTTATTATATTATTAATATTTAAAAGACTTAAGGGTTTTTTTAATAAACTATTTATAATTTAGTTTTTATGTTTAGTATATATTTAATCTTAAAGTTAAATAAGTATAAGTAATTAATTTAATAAATTATAAAAGTATTTAATATATTATTTATAGTTTTTTAGAATTATGAGATTAATATTTTAATAATTATTTTAAAGATAAAATAAATATTATATAAATAATTTTTTAAATAATATATAATATATAAGATTTTCTTGTATTTTTTTTTAATAGTATTATAATTTTATTTAATTTATAAAAAATAATTATTTTATAATATATAAAATATTAAATTAATTTAATTTTTTATAAAAGAATATATAAGAGTTTAGTAATTATAATAAAGGTTATTATTTAATATTAATAAAATCTTATTATTTTTATAAAAGTCTTTATATTAATATTATTATTATAAACTTTTATGTATTAATTTTTATAATTTTTAAGTTTTTTAGTTTTTTTTCTAATATATTATATAAATAATTTAAGATTATAATTATATTTTTATAAAACTAGTTTTTAATTATAATTATAATATATTTAAAGAATTTAATATTTATTAATATTTTATTTAAGTTTATTAAGTATTTTAAAATAAAATAATAGACTTTTAGTATAACTTTTTTTAATTATATATTTTTACTAATTTATAAACTATAATATTATTTAAAAAAGCTTTATAAGTCTTTAAAATAAAATTAAATAGAATTTAAGTTATTATTTTTGTAAATTAAATGATTAAATTAATTATACTTTAAAGTAAAATATATATTTTTAGTAAATTAATTAAAAAGGTAAAAATAATTAAATCTTTGCCTTTTTTTTTAAAAGATATTTAATTATATTTTAAAAAAAAATCTAATAAAAATAATATTTTATATATAATAAAATCTTTTAAAAACTCATTATTACTAGGTAGTATTAATATATTATAAATTATTTATTTATTTATTTTAATAGTTAAATTAATTAATTTAATATTTTTTTTTTTTAATAATTAAAAAAAAATTTTGTATATAATATATAAGATTTTTTAATATTTTATATTTTATATATATTTTAAAAGATTAATTATTTTAAGGAATAGTTTAATAAATATTAAAATATTATTAACTTATTAGGCTTTATAAAAAATAATTTTAATAACTTATAATAGAATAACCCTTAAATTTAATATTTTATATTCTTTAAAACTTTAAACTAAAGCTTTTTTCCTGTTATATATAATTTAAAAAAAAAACTTTTTGTTTTTAATAAAGAATATATCTTTAATTTAAACTAAAAGCTTTTTTAATTTTTTTTTATAAAGTTTAAAATCTTTTTTAATATTAAAAAATTTAAGAATAATTTAATTTATAAATAATATATTTTTTTTATCTTTTTTTAATTTTTTTTAGATTTTTATTTTTTAAAAAGGGTTTTTTTTTAGTATAATATTATTAAATAAAATATTATTTATTAAATATATATTTTTTTTCTTTATATATAATATATATATTAAAGTTAAAAGTATTTTAAATATTAAATCTTTTGTTTTTAGTATTATTTAGTAAGTTTTTGGCCTTGTTTAGGCTATTTTAAGTAGTATCTAGCTTGTTTTTAGCTTTATCTTTGATATTATAAGTATTATCTTAAGTAATATTTCAGTAATTGTTTAAAGTTTTATTTTTATTTACTTGTTTATTTGTTTTTAAATTTTAGTTTTTTTTTTATTTAATATTTATATATTAGGTTTTATATTTTTGTATATTCTAATAAATGTTTAATTTTTTTAAATTTATTAAATATTCTTTATTATTTTATATTTTAAATTTAAAGATATAATTTTAAGTTTTTTTTTTTTAAATATTAATTTTTTTAATATTTTAAGTATAATTATATATACTTTTAGTTAAAATTATTTTTTTTTAAAACTTAATTTTAATTAGTATTTATTTAATTATTATAAAAATTATTTATTTTTATTTATTTAATTTTATAAATTAAAGTTTTGTTTTATTAAATTAATTATAGGAGTAATAATATAAATATTCTTTAAAATTATATAAAAAAGTATTTAATTTATTATTAATAAGTATTTAAAAAATAGTTTTATAAATCTAATAAAAAATATTTTTAATAGTAAAAAAAAAGTTAATTTTATTTAATAGTATAATATATAATTATTATTTTATTTATATATTTTTTAAATATACTTTAATAGTAATTATATTAATTATTTGTATACTTATGTTTAAGTATATAATTATTAAACTTATTTTTTTATATTTAATCTTTAATTTATTTTATAATATAAGATTTTTAAAAATAATTTTATTTTTTATTTTAAATTTACTAGTATTTTAATTAATTTATTATAAAATTATTTAATTTTACTAGTATTATAAGTAATAATTATTTAATTAATATTAATTAATTAATGAATAAAATATTAAATAAGATTATTAAAATATATATTTAATTAATTGGTTTTTTTTATAAGATATATTTTTATTTATTTAAGTATTATTTTTTTTTTAAAGTCTTTAATGCTTTTTATTTTTTTAATCTATTTTATTATAAATTATTTAATATTTTTTTTTTTTATAAAAAAGAATATTATTTTTAAGGTTTTTATTATTTATTTAAAAGCTTTCATTAGTATACTAATATTAGTATTTAATATTAATCTAGTAATTATTTTAAAAAAAGATTTTTTAATTTTTAAAATTTTTTTTTTAAACTTATATATATTATTAATTTAATTACAATTCTTTTAGTTTTTTAATTTATTATTAATCTTTTATAAACTTATAGTTTTATTTTTTTATATTTAATTAATTATTTTACTTTTATTTAATATAAATAAAATTATTAATTTAAAATAAAAGTTAATTAGATTATTTTATATAATAATTTAATAAATATTTTATAAAAAACTTTTATTTTTTATATTTTTTTTAATATTATTATTTTTTTTTTTGTTTATTAAATAGGTTTAGTCTAGAATATGGCTTTAAATAATAAAATATTTTATATGTTTTTTTAAAGTTTTTAAGGTTTTTTTTTTTATTTTTTTATTTTAGCTTTTTTAATTTTTTATTTATCTTTTAAGTAATTTTAATATAATTAATTAATATATTATTATTTATTTTAATTTTTAATACTTTTATTATTAATTCTAATAATAATTTTATTCTTATAATTAATTATTATTATAAAATTTTTTTTTTTAATTTAATATTAATTTTTTCTTTAAAGCTTATTTAATAAGATTTAAGTATTATTATTAAGTTTATTAATAATAATTATAATATTATAAAATTATAAAAGGTTTTTTTTAGTATATTATTTAAAGGGATAAAATTAGCTTTTATAATTATAAAAGTATATAATTCTTTACTTTTTAACTATTATTATTAATAAATTTTATTTTTTTATTTTTTAAGATATATTAAAAAAAAGTATATTTTATTTTAAATACTAGCTTTAAGTATATTAAAAATAAGTTAATTAAAAAAATATTAATTTTTTTATTTAAAAATTTTTTTTTAGTTTGTTTATTATTTTTTTTTTAGTTAAAGAAAAATAATAGTTCTGGTTATTTTTTAAGCTTATTCTTTTTAAAAATTAGTAAACTTATTTTTTAATAAACTAACTAAAATTATTATTTCTTGCTTTTTTTATTATTATTTTTTTTATTTATTATTTTTTTAATTTATTTACTTAAATTATTAATATATATATTTTAAATATTTGATTTAATTTTTTTAAATAAAATTTTTTTTTAATAATTAATATATAAGAAAAAAGTTTTTTATAATAAATAATATTTTAGTTTTTAATTTTTAATCTTAAATATTTTTTTTTATTAACCTTTTCTAATATAAATTAATTAAAATTATTTTTTTTAGTATACTAAAAGAATATATTTAATTTTTTATTTTATTAAATATTTAATCTTATAATTAAAAGTTTAGTCTTTTTTTAATTTAATTTAAAAGGTTTTAAGTATAGTTTATAGGGTTTTTTTAAAGCTAAAAGACTAGAAGTTTTTTATTATTAAGTTTTTTTAAAATTATCTAATTAGTTTAAAAGAATTTTATTTTTTTTTTTTTATTTATAATATTTAAATTATTTAATTATACTTATTATAATTTTTATTTTTATTTTTAAATGGATATTATAGTTATTAAGGTAATATTTTTTTATATTATAATACTAGTATTTATTTATTTTTATTTATATTATTATTATATAAAGAATAATTAAATGTTTTTTATTATTAGTATTTTTATTTAAATAAACCTGGCTTAGAATTAGTTTTTTTTGTGAATTCTTAGTTAAGTAGATTTTTTTTTTTTTTTTGATTTTTTTATATAGATTTTAAGTTTATTAAGTTTAAAAGTTAATTTATTTATTTTATTATTTTAAAAATAAGATTTTTTTTTTTTTTTATTCTTTAAATTATATAAAAATTTCTTAGATTTTTAATACTTTTATTTTTTAAATATAATTTTTTTTAGTTTAAATTTAAAAATACTTTTAAAAAGTTCTTATTATTATTAAAGTTATTTATAAAAATTCTTTTTTTTTAATAAAATAATGAATTTTTTATTAAATTATTAAATATTTTTGTTTTATAATATTCTTAGATTATAAAAATATTTTATTAATTATAATAAATAATCTTACAGTTAATATAATTTACTAACTATTTTATAGCTTTTTTATTTAACTTTTAGTTTTTATTATATACTTATTTAATAAGGTATTAGTATTTTAATAATTATTTATTAGTCTTTTTAAGATTATATAATAATTGTTTTTTTATTATATAATTAAACTGGTTTTTTTTATTATTAAGTTATATAAGGTTTAGTTTTTTAAAGGCTTTTTTAAGTTTTAGGATAGTATTTTTTAGGAAAGCCTGTTTATAATTTACTTAACCTTATAGTTAATATTATAGTTATTTATATACTGTCTAAGATATTTAATTTATTTTTTCTTCTTAATACTAATTAATTATATATTCAATTTAAATTTTTTAAGAAATTAATTATATTTCTTTATTAAATTAAATATTTATTAATATAAAAAAATATTAAATAATTCTGCTTATAAAATAATAGAATATTTTAATATTTTTTAAGCTATTATTAAAGTTTTTACCATACTTTATATTTTTTTTTTTTAAAAATCTTTATTAATAAAAAGCTTATAAAATCTAAAAAGATTCTAAAGATTAACTTTTAAAAGTATCTTAATAATAAGGTATCTTTTAGGTTATTTTTATTTAATCTATAATTAAATTTTTTTTATTTTTTTTTTATAATTTAAGAAAAGTAGGTTTTTTATATTAAAACTAGAGTCTTAATAAGGGTTTACTTTTGTATTTGAATAATTAAATAGTATTAGTTTTAAAGAGTCTTAATAATTATTAAAATTTTTTTAGGATAGCTCTGGTTTTTTCTTTTTAACTAAGCTCTTAAAAAAAGAAATAAATAGTTTTAGTTAGTATTATTTATTAAGTATTTTAAGATTTATATTTTTAAAAGGTAAAATATTTTTTTTATAAGGGTTTTATTTATATAAGTTTTTAATTTTTTTATTATTATTTGATTAGATTAAATATTTTTATTTATTTTCTCTTTTAATTTCTTATATTTTTTGCCTTAATAAGTATTTTTTACCCTTTTAGCTAGGTTAGTAATTATAGTAGGTTTCTTTTTGTCTTTTTTTTTCTTGCTTTTAATACTTATAAAAATAAATAGGTTTTCTTTTAAAAGTATATTGTCTTATAGACTTTTTTTCTATAATTTTTTTTTTCAAGGCTAATAGAATTAATTATTTTTATAATAGTTTAGTTATAGTCTTATAAAATTTTTTTTTTTTTATAAGTATTTTTTACTATTCTTATATATACTATATTATTTTTTAAGTCTTAAGCTATTTACTTTAACTTTTTAAAATAACTTTTTATATAACTTAATTAAATTTTATTTATTTTTTAGGTTTTAATAAATTTAATTTTTTACTTATATAAAATAAATTATTTTAGATTTTAGTTTAAAATTATATAAGATTTTATGCTTTTAATATTTTTTTTTTTTTTAATCTTATACTTAAAGAAAAAAAATCTTTTTTCTTTTATTATCTTTTATAAAAAGTTTTTATAAATAACTAATTAAATAGAATCCTTTTAGGTTTATTTCTTTAAGTTAATTAAGGTTTTTCATAATTCTAGTTTCTTAAGGTTTTTTACTTTCTTTATTTTTTTTTTTAAGCTTTTATTTAAATTCTTTTTTTTTCCTGTATTATTTCTTTTAACTAGGTATATAATCGTGTAAAAATACTTTATTAACTAATTATATACTTTTAATAAAACTTTTAATTAAATTTAATATTTATATTCCCGGTTAGACTTTTATTTATAATAACAAAGAAAATATAATAATAATAAGGGAACATAAAAAGCTATAAAGTTTTTGCTAGTCCTAAATAACCTAGGTTAAATTAATAGATTTAAGTAATAATTAAATAAAAGGTCTTAATTGTCAGTTAATTTAAATTAATATAATAAGGTTATATAGGTTTATAAGAGTTAGTATTAGATTAATATTTAATTAAATACTTAGAATAAAAAAACAAAAGAAATAAAAATAATAATAACCTTAAATCTAAGAATAGAATATAAATATTATAATAAAAGTAATTAAATTATATAAATAAAAATAAAATATTAATTGTTTATTATATAAGTTTAGTTAATTCCTTTTTTATCTTATAGCCTATCCTAGCACTTATTTTTAGCACTGGCCTTAAGAAGCTATAGAATACTACCCTAGAAGACAGTCGGCACCATCACAAGATTAAAAATAAAGAGGGAGGGGAAGAAAAAAAAACGGGAAAGGGAAAAAGGAGGGAGGAAAAAAGAAGAAGAGGGAGAAGGGGAAAAGGGCGGGGAAAGAGGGGGGGGAAGAAAAGAAAGAAGAGGGGAAAGAAGAGAGGAGGAAAGGAGGGAGAGAGGGAGAGAAGAAGCGAAGAAAAGGAGAGAGGGGGAGGAGGAAAAAAAGGAAGAAGAGAAAAGGGAACGAGGGGAAAAGGAAAGGAGGAAAGGAAAAGAAAATAGGAAAGGAAAATAAAAAGAATAAAAAAAAGAAAAGTTTAAGAGGAAAAAAAAGAAGAATAAAGGAAAGGAAAAAAAAAAAAAAAAAAAAAAAAAAAAGGAAGGAAAAAAAAAAGTAAAGAGGGAGGAAGGAGGAGGGAAAAAAAGAAAGAAGAGGGAGGGAAACAAAAGGGAGGAAGAGAAGAAAGGAGGGGGGAGAAAACGAGAAAAGAAACAAGGCGGAAAGGGAGAGGAAGAAAAGAAAGAAAAGAAAGAAAAGAGAGGAGAGGAAAGAAGCGGAGGAGAAAGACGAGAAGAAGAAGAAGGAAGAGAAAACGAAAGAGAGAAAAAATAGGAGGAGGAGAAGAAGAAAAAGAGAGGAAGAAGGAACGAGGGAACTAGGAAAAAAGAATAATTATAAAGTTATATATAAATAAGATATATAAAATATTATAAATCATATTTATAATAATAAAAGTCTTAAAATAATATAAAATATATTATATTATTATAATATATATTTTAGTATTATATAATAATATATTTATTAAAGTATTACTATATATTCTAATTAACTAGCTCTATATTTCAGTCACATAATTTAAATAGTACTATTATTAGTTCATGACATAATATTAATAATAATGTATTATTTAAGTGAATTGAGAATTTTAGCAAGGATTTCAGCAAGAATTTAATAGAAAATATATTAAATATATTATTATTATTTCTATTACTTTAACTAGCTCTCTTAAAATATATAAGTATTTTAGTATTTTTATTATACATTGAAAATAATAATATAATATTACTTAACTATATAAAAAAACCATAGCTATAAAAGCTGGATTAAAATTATGCATATAAGAGTTAAAGTTTATTGAAAATTTAAATTATTTTTTTTACTTGACTTTTTTTTATTTTAGATTTTTTAATTATGTTCAGTAGTAATAATAGAATATAGAATATAACGGAGAGAGGAAGGACAGAAAAAAGGAAGGGGAAAGGAGGAGAGGGGAGAAGAGAAAGAGAAAAATTAGAGATAATACTTTTATTAAATTAAAAAAACTATTCGTATAATATAATAAATATAATTTAATATTATTATTTTATTTTAAGGTAAGGTAAATTATTAAGTTTTTTTTTAAAAAGAATTAATTATAAAAACTTTATTTATAATAAAATTTAAATTTATAATTTTAAAGATTAATTAAAGGTTTATTAAATAATTAATTACCTTGCTATATGGGCTATTACATATATTAAATTAAAAAAATGTAAATAACTTTAAAATATAAAAAGCATTATATCGAAAAAAGTAATTGAAGTAATATTAATATGTATATATAAATATTTATAAAGTATTAAAAATATAATATTATAAAAAGTATTAAAAAATAAAATAACTTTTTAGGATTTCTTTAAAATAATTAATTATATTTAATTATAAAATACTTAAAGACTTTTGTTAAATAAGAGATATATATATATAAATAAAAAAATAAAATAATAAAAAAAAGTTATTTTTCTTAAACTATAAGCATATACTTAAGTTTAAAAATAAAACCATTTTTAATAACATATGTTATTTATAACACGTAAACACGCGCTGCGCGCGTAAGTGAATAGTATACATAACATTGCCCTTTTAATACACTTTTATATAGCCTTCGCCGCATAAACGCTTACTATTCTAGTAAGCTTAAGTCTTAATAATAATACTACCTATTGTGCTCTGACTGACTGATATTCTTGTTATATTGTTTTATTTTATTCTTAACTAATTGTTTACTATATTATATTTAAATGAAGTTTATATATGAAAGATATTAACTTAAATAAAATATAAAAAATCTTAAATTATAAAATAAATTAGAAAACTTTATATTAATATAACTTGTAAAATATTAATATTAAATTAAAGAAAATTATTTTATAAGTAAAATAATATTTTTAAATCTTATTATTAAGCGATAACGAATTGGTTCTTATAAGACTATAAAATAAACAAGAGAGACTAGGAAAAGAAATAAAATATATACTAGAAAAGATAAGAGTAAGAAAGAAGAAAAGGAAAGAGATAAAAAAGAGGAGGAGGAGAAAGACAAGGAAGAATTAAGTTAAAAAAAATAATTATAAGATTAGATATAAAGAAAATATAGAAAATATTGGGGAAAGGATAGTAAGAAAAGTAAAAAAGAATATAAAAGATACGATAATATTATTATTACAAACCAATAAGAATACCATTTAAAAGATATAATGATATTTTAAGAAGTATATTATATAATACTAGAATATATTATAAGATAAATATTTAATATTTATAGTATATTAGATATATTATCTTTTAAATAATTAAATAATTAATATTAATTATATTTATTATAAATAATAATAGTATTCTTTATATTTTTTACTTTTATTATAATACTTATAATAAAATTATTTAATATAATATATGCTTTATTTACTTTACTAGTATAAACTTAGAAATTGTTTAGTTTATAGTCTTATAGAAACTGGTTCGTTATAAATATATATTTTAGTATCATATAGCAATAGACTTATTGAAGTATTGCTATATATTCTAATTAGTTGGCTTTATATTCAGTCACGTGATTTGGATAGTATTGTTGTTGGTTTGTGACATGAGCTAAAAACTATTTATTATTAATATATTTAATTTCAATGACGTTTAAATAAAATAACATGTAGTAATTATAAACGAATAAAAAAAAGTGTGTTGAAAAATAAATAAGTTAAAAATTAAAAGTATATTTTAATATAAATAAAAATATACTTATTTAAACTTAAATAGACTTATTGTTTAATTTAAGGGATAAAATTTTATATTATAATCTAAAAACTATTAACTAATAGGTTTTTACTGTCTTTAACTGCCAAGCTCGCTTACTTATATTATTTAACTTTCATTATTTTATTAAATTATTTAATAAAATTAATTATGTTAAAGTTTTGAATTTTATGTATTCCATTTTATTATATTATAAAATAATAATTATATGATAATTTAATTAAAATATCAATTAAAGAATTACATATATTATTACTTTTAAGTATTTAAAATTTAACTTTTTATTTATTTTTATTTTTTAACGTTTTTTATACTTTTTAATATTTTTTTTTCTTAAAGCTTAAATTTAATTTTTTTGTTTTAGTTTTAAAAACATTTAACATTTAAATACTGTATTTATATAAATTATTTTTTATTACTTTAGTTTTTAATTATATTTTCTTTACGTTTTAATTTAATTATTACAATATTAGTATTTAATTCTTTTTTACAAGTTAATTTATTATATATAGCTTTAATTAGTTATTATTCTTAGTCTTAAACGCTTTGGTTACTTACTTGGCTATTAATAAACAATTCTAGTCAAGAATATTATTTTATATAGTTTAAATAATTAAATTCTTTTATTTTTATACTTTAAAGAAATTCTAAAATATTTAACTTTAAACTATAAAACTTTATCTTTTAATTTAATTTATTATTAACTATTATAATAAATATATTATATGAAAAATATATATAAATTTAAGTTTAGTTTAATTAATTATTTAATTTTTTATTTTAAACTTTACTTCTAGGGATAAAATTATTTTTTTAAATTAGCTATTTACTTTTTTACTTATAAATCTTATTTTTAAAAATAAAATTATTAACTTTTTATAATAACTTGACCCCGCCTAGTCAAACTTGCCCCACTTTTAATAATACTTATACTAGTTATCAATTAAAATATAAGTATAAAAAAACCTTAGATACCTTAACTAATTAATATACTAAAACTAGCTTACGATTAAAGAAGGAAAGGAGGAAGGAAGCGAGGAAAGGACGAAAGAAAGGAAAAAAGGACGGAAGAAGGGAAGGAAGGAGGGAAGAAGGAGAAAAAACGAGGCAGAAAAAGAGAAAGGGAGGGGAAGAAAAACGAAACGGATAGGGAGGAAAGGAAAAGAAACTTAACGAGGAGATTATTTAAATAAAATTAACTTTAATCAATATAATATAATTATTTACTATTAACTATCTAATAACTTAAACTATAATATATTTACTTATTACTTAAATTTATTCTAATTCTCTGCTAATAAACTTAACTTACCCTGTAGTTCTTGTTAGAAGAACTGCCCGGAACGTCACACTTTTGAATTAATTGCTAAACCATTTAATAATAAACTTTATTTTTAAAAATAAAGTCATTTATTTTTTAATTTACTATTTAATCTTTTAATAATAAACCTTGATTTTAAAAATAAAATTATTATTTTTTAATTAGTTATTTAGTCTTTTATTATAAAACCTTGCTTTTAAAATCAATGTTATTTACTTTTAATTAACTATTTTATCTTTTAACAATAAACTCTACTTTTAAAAACACATAGAACAAACTAGTTTTTATAAGACTATAAAATAAATAATTCTTAAATTTACATTAATAAAGTGAATAAAGCATATATGGTATTATGTAATTTTATTATAAGTATTATAATAGTAAGAAAAAAAGAAAAACTCAAGATATAAACAATATAATTATTATTATAATTATATAATTAATAATTAACTATTTAAATTATTCAAATAATAATAATTATAAAATAAACTAGTCTACTTAAATCATTTAATTATATTATTTAACTTTTATTATCTTGTTAACTGTATTAGGAATTTAAATATTATATCTACTATTTAACTCTATAATAAAATATTATAATATTCATTATTGTGACGACTTGACCCTGTTTAAGTCATATACCAGAACAAACCTACTTTTAGTAATATTTGTATTACTTATTAATTAAAAGAATATTAGGCAAGCCAGTTAATTATATTAATTAGTCTACCAGAACATGATTAGATTTAAAAGGGTTTAATATTAAAACTATATTATAATATAATAAGCTTATTGCAAATTGTAAAAGTATTAGTTTATTTTTATAAGAATAAGTATTATATTAAAAATAAATTTATTATATAGTTTTTATGTTATTTAGATAGAAGAATAATTTATTAAATTATTAATAAAAAACTTATTTATAGTTTTTAAAAAGAATCGCTTAAAATATTATAATATATATAATTAGAAGCTTAATATTTTTTTATATATTTTTTTAATTCTTTTTCTTTTAAGGTTTAAACTTAAAGGGGGAAAAAAACTTTATTATTGAACATTTTATTTTAATAATAATTATTTTAATTTAACTATAGGAACAGGGAAAGAAACGGAACTACTATTATTAATTTTAAAAGCCTTAATTACTTATTTAAGTATTAATAAAACAATTATTATTATTATTATATAAATAATTTCAATTAGAGTTTAAGTAAATAAATTCCTTTACTTTTATACTTTTAAATACTTATAAAATATTTAACTTTAAACTAAAAAAATTTATCCTTTAATTTAGTTTATTATTTACAATTATAATGAATATATTATATAAAAAGTATATATAAATATAAGTTTAGTTTAATTAATTATTTAATCTTTTAATAATAAACCTTACCCCTAGGAGTAAAGTTACTTAATTTTTAATTAATTATTTAATTTCTTATTATAAATCCCACCCTCAGGGGTAGGGTTATTAATTTCTTAATTAATTAGTTAATTAACTGCTTAATCCTTTACTTAGTTAATCATTCATATAATTATTTATTATTAATTATTTAATACCTTAAACTATAATACATTTATTAATCACTTAACTTTACTTTAATCCTTTGCTAATAAACCAGACCTACCCTGTAGTTCTTGTTAGAAGAACGACCGGAACGTCACACTGTGCTAATATAATACTTACGCCTAGGCACGACTTTATTGGCTCCTTAATGACTTGCGTAACGCCAAACTTTGAAAAGCTATTTTCGAGGCCATCTTTACTCAAGCTCTGGCAATCCTGAGACTGAAAAGATATTTTCGATATCCGTCTGTTACACGGATAAGGAACGTCGGCTCGAAGGATCAGCAACCACGGCCACAATTGGTTAACGAGGGGTCACGAGGCCGTCTAGCAGCCCCACATGGGCGCCTAACCCTATATATAATTAGCCACGGGTATTCCCCCAGAACCAAAGAAGAAATTGAGACCTTAGAAGATTATTACTCTAAGCCCGGCATAGCCTACCTCGTCACAGCGTCTCTCCTCGTTCGGCCGGACAATGATCTCTAGACCCATCTGCAGTCCAGCCTCGACCCGCCCGGTAGTGGGGTTGAAGAATGAAGGTGCTTTGACCGGCAAGCTTGCTCTTGTGCCTAGCCAGCACTCCATTGTTCTGGAGTATTCGACCGACAAGCCTTCTTCGAAAAAACTGGATTGGCATTTACTTTCAATTGGGAGGTCCCGATGACCAGCGCCATGTGCAAGAGACTTTGGAATGGGGTTACGTGGCCGAAGAGCATGGATTTATAAAATTTTCTGTGGCAGAGCTGCGGCCTGGCAAGTACAAGGCTTTTTTTTAGCGGATGATGGATACAAGTGGCTCGCCAATCCTGTTCAAATTTTCGTACCTGGCGAAGGCAATCTAGAGTTCATCGTCAACACCTTCACCACCCAGAATGCCCGGCAGGGAGATCCGTTCGAAGCTCTGATTAATGGCCTTCTGTTCAATCCTCCTGATGCAGATACTAAGTTCGCAAAAGTGTCTGGTGATGACTGGGTTCACGTTTCAGGCGAGGGCAGGATCAATGGAACCCCAGACAACAATTCGAATGAAACAAAGGTTGTTATTGAAGCAACTGCATCAAATGGATCCAAAGCCAAACTCACAGTAGTTATTCCTGTTGTCGGGGCCAACTTACCCCTAGTCAGCGAGTTTAGCGTCATGTCTTTCAACATGTGGTTTGGAGGGAGACAGGTGCATGACTACCACCGAAAACAAGTTCGGTTCCTTAGTAGCAGTAACGTCGATATTGTTGGACTGCAGGAGAGCACAGGATATCACGCCTTCCGGCTGGCACAAGCTCTTGGCTGGTATTACTGGCAGGGTGCTGATCCTAGCGTTATCTCCCGCTACCCTATTGTAGAACAATATTCTCCAGCAGCAGCAGGTGGTGCTGTGCGTGTCGCTTTGGACAACAACTGCTCAGTCAACGTTTGGAGCGCACACTTGGGCTATAACCCTTATGGCCCGTATGACTTTGTTTCAACCACATGAGTAAAGATGTGGTTATTAGTCGGGAGGCAGAATCCGGTCGCACGCCACAGATCATCGAGATCATAGACTGTATGAAGGATCAATTGAAAGAAGCTGACAAAACTCCGGTCATCTTTACTGGCGATTTTAATGCACCGTCGCACCTGGACTGGACTGATGACACGGCGAAACTGCATTGCAATGTGGGATCCTTCGATTGGCCAACTTCTATCTATCCCACCAAGGCTGGACTGGTAGACTCGTATCGAGAAGTTCACAAGAACTCATTTACAGAACCCGGTAACACCTGGTCGCCAAACATATGTCATTAATGAGAATGGATCTCCCGAGGCCTAAGGATCGGATTGACTTTATCTACTACCAGGGCCTGGAGGTATTGGATTCGCAAGCAATTGTTGTTGGGAGCCCGATGCCGCAGCCTAACCAACGAGACAACGAATGGACCTCCGACCATGCGGCAGTAAAGACGACTTTCAAAATGCGCTAGAGTAGGATGGCGGTCTGGTGCATTTCCCGGGGGATAAATTGGAACGGATTCATGTTGGCAAAGGGATAGAGCGACATTGAGCAACGAGGTTCTGACGTCATGATTCTTTGCAGAGCAGGACGTTTTAGCGAATGTTGTTTATTAACAACTAACTAGCTACACAACACAAATAGGCATGCACAGACACACACAAATATATATATATAAATGAGATTTGTAACGGTCATTTATGTAACATAGTGGTTCATTGGGTGTGCCCTTGATATCAAATTGTGATTCGATTGTGTTATTCATTGAATCACGCTATGCAATAGTGATCCATGTAGTCTAACCTTATTCCCGGGGACGGGCTCTTAATCAAGCCCATAGAAAAAGGAGCTTGGCTTTATGTCACGATCAGATCCCACTATGAAACTGACAAAGCAGCCACTTAATAACTAAGGATCCTCCCTACTATTAAGCAGGACCGCTTACTACTAAACACAAATAACTAGTATGAAGCAGACAAACAGATGACTAACTATGCTACATCTCATGTGCATATAATCGCATAATTATTACAATCTAGATAAACAGGTAGCTAGTCGTAAATATAACTATTCACTATTAGCTACCCAATGCTTGAATTATAATACTATTTTTTTTTTCATTAGGTTTATGGAAGCCAGAGGCTCATGAAGTGACGATTTATTTATTTGAAGGCTTTTTATAAGATAATTTTATAGTATAGTAATTAGTTGGCTAGCTTTTAAGCTAGCAGTATAAGATATTATTTTTTCCTGTGTAACGTTCCGGTCGTTCTTCCAACAAGAACTACAGGGTAGGTCTGGTTTATTAGCAAAGAATTAAAATAAATTTAAACAATAAGTTAAATATATTATAGATTAGGTTATTAAATAGTTAATAATAAATAATATATTAATAATTAGTTAAAGTTAATTTTATTTAAATAATATAAAAAATTATATAATAATTAAATTATTTTAATTATAATAAAATAGGTTTAATTTTTATTAAAATAAACTTATACTTTTATAAGTAATTTTTTATAATTATTAAATAATTAATTAATTTATTAAATAATTTATTAGTTTATTTAATAATTGAATTTTTTAATAATAAACTAATTTAATATATTAATTGACTAAAATATTTAAGGTTTTTTTATAATTATACTTTAATGAATAGGTAATATAAGTGTTATTAAAAGTGGGGTATGTTAAATCAAGCGGGTGGGGTTGTTGTTATATTCTGTTAGTAATTTGTTTTTTAGTTTTAAGTATTATGAATATTTTAAACTTTTAAATTAATAATAAACTAATTAATTTATGTTTTTTTATTAATTATTTTTGTATATAAAGCTTTATATTAGTAAAAAAAACTTTATAAGTGTTTTTTTTTTAATTTTATTTTATTAAAAGGAAACTTTATAAGATAACTAGGCTTTTAGTCTTAAGGCTTTTAAGTAATTTGTATAGTCTTTTAAATATTTAGAGTTGATTTTATAAAAAAAATCGGGTTTTGATTATTTAGGGAAGGCAATAAATATTTTTTCTTAAGGGGCAAGGGAAATTAAAAAAATTTAGGTTTTAAAAAACTAGTTGAGAGAAAAGGGGGGGATTAAAGAAAAATTAGAAAAACTTTTTATTTTTATTTTTATTTAAGGGGGAAAAATAATATAATTAAATTTTTAAATAAAAGGGTAAATTCCTAGTATTACGAAAGTAGAATAATAAAAATATTATATTATATACTATTAATTATATTATAATAATATTTAAAAAAATTCTTTTATTTTTAAAATAGCTTTTAAAATACTTTGTTTTTAACATTACTTAAATATAAAATAATTAAATTTATTTTGATTTTATAATTAAATTAGCTTTTTATAAAAAGCTAAGCTTATTTTAAGTTATTTTATAATATTAAATATATAAATTTTTTTTTGCCTGTATAGTAAAATAGTTAACTGCCTGGCAAACCCTTAATAGTCTTTAAGGTTATAAGTTTAAATTCACTATAAGTAAATTTTTCAGGATTAGTTTTTTTAAAAAAAGATTAAATAGTTTACCTTATCCTAGGGTAAAGTAATAATATTAAGCTATATTTATTATATTATAAAAATAGTTTTTTTAGTTAATAATAAAAATATTAAGTATAAAATATAAATTATAATGTTTAGTTTTATAGTATAAACCTAGGTTATATTAACTATAAGAATATAATAGTCTTTAAGACTAATCCTTAAATATATAAGTTAATAAATAAGTTTATATTAATATATTATATTAATATTATTAAATAATATATTAAAAGAAATTTAAAATAAAAAAGGTTAAATAAGAAAAAATAATTTGAAGATTTTAATAGATATTAGCTTTTATATATAGGTTTTAATTTAGCTTTTATAAGTATAGTTTTTTTATATAGTAAGTAGTATTATATTATTATTTTAAATGTATAGTAAAAAAGTATTAAAGTATTTATATATTTAAGAGAGCTAGTTAAAGTAAGGGAAATAAAGAAGAAATAAAAATTTTTTTTTGAACTTGTTTCGCGAGCGAGCGAGTTAAGAGAAAGGCAAGAAAAAGCCGAGAGAAATCCTTAAAAAAAAATAAAAAAAAACGAGGTTTAATTAATAAGTGAACTAATACCTGAAATATAAGTAACTTAACGGAGACGGAGGAGGGATTTATAAAAAGAAAGGAGAAAAACGGAGATGGAAAAAGAGGAATTGGAAAAAAAACTTTAAAAAGATATTTAAGAAAAAGTAATTTATTTTAAGAAAAAAATAGATTTTTATTAATAAAAATAAATGGATTTTAATATTGTTGGAGAGGATAGCGTAAAGAAATTTATGTATTAATTATATAATAATTAAATTATAATAATAAAGATTAATTATTTAATTTTAATTAATTTTTAATTAATAAAATAAACTCACTTTATAGTTTTATTAAAAGAACTACTAGAATATTATACCAGGGAAATCCTTAGAAATCCTGGATAAAAATAACTGGCTAAACAGCGGGGAAATCCCTGGAAACTTATAAATAAAATTACTAAACTTTCCTAGGATTTTCCTAGAATAAGTAATTATATTTAGTTATAAAATACCAAAGGATGTTTTTTTAATAAGGAATATATATATAGAAATAGAAAAATAAAATAAAATATTTTTTTTATATTATAAGTATATGCTTAAATTTAAGAATAAAACCTTTTTTTAATATAATATTTATTTTATTTTTATTTTTAATTAACTGACTAGTATATTACTGGTATATTATAATTATACTATTATTTTTTTATTTTTTCTTTAAATAATTATAATAATTTAATTTTGTTTAAGTTATATCTTAGAATAAATTTATTTTTAGTAATACTATATTATTTATTAATTAAAATATTCTTAAATAAATTAATTACTTATAGTAACTAGTTTATGAAAGTTTAATAAGTTTAAAAACGTTAATATTAAAAACTTACATAATATAATTAAGCTGATTATAACTTATAAAGTATTAATTTATTGTTATAAAAATAAATATATATCTTATTAAATTAAAAATAAATTATTTATAATAAATCTTTTAATTATTTAAATAAAACTAATTTTAATTATTATTAATATAATTACTTATCATTAATTTACTTAAGAATTTAAATTGTTATATATTTATTTATTGGGAGGCTTAAATTTATTTTTAATTTTTATAAGAAACTCGACTGAGGGGAGAGGGGGGATGGGGATTAAAAGAATAACTAGGAATGTTATAATAAAAAAAAAGATAGAAATAACGGGAATATAAAACTGGGGGAATTTATTCTTAGTTAATTGAATTAACTATTTTAGGGGAGGACTTAAACTACTTAATAATTAATTACTCTTAAAGTAAATTTGAATATAATAGTATATAACTAAAATAATTTTATTTGATATTCGTATTTTCAATTAAAAGGATTTGGTAAGAAGTTAAATAAACGAGGAATGGGAATAATTGGTGAGGAATTATTATTTTTTTAAAATAAGAAAATATAAACATTTAAATATATTTATAAGAGGGGGGAATAAGAAAACGTATAATTAGGATTTTTTTTAATTTAATTTTTTAAGATTATTTAGTATAGTATTATTTAAATAAGTGAGTTTTGATTATGGGAAAAGATAGAATAAAATAAAGAAGTGAAGAAAAGAAGTTTTTTGGATTTTTTTTTTTTATTTATTTATATTTTTATTTTTATTGAAAAAGAAACGGAAACTAGTTTATAAGGGAGGGAGGGGGAGAAGAGGGTGATAAATATTTTATTTTATTTATTGTGGGAGGGGGGAAGAGATGAGAAATAAGAGTTTTTTAATATATTATATATAAAAACTTAAACTTATTAACTTTATTTTAAAGAATTTATAACTTATAAATAATGTTAAAAGTAAAAACTTTATTTAATTATTATTATTTTATTTTAACTAGCTTTTAAATATATAATATTTTGTTTGTGTTTTTTATATATATAACAAGGAAAACCTATGGTTTAAGAAAAAAACAGGTTATTTTAGTATTATTGTATTTTCGTGAAGAAACACAAATAAATAAATATACTTTGAAAAAAAAATACAAATATAAATATAAAATCTAGTAACTGCTTTTTTAAATAGTTTTTTATATCTTATAGTCTTATTCTAAGAAAAATTTCTTTTAAATCTTTTAATTTTCCCTGGTTATTTGGTTTATATTAGGCTATAAGATTAATAAGTCTTTTTGAACTATACTTAATTACTAGATTTTATTTTATTTTTTTTATATTTTATATATTACTTTTGTTAGTTATATTAGTATTTTCTAGTATTATTATGAAAATCTTTTTTTTTTATGATATTATTTTAATTTATATTAAGGAGGGATATTATTTTCTTTTTAATTTAGAGGAGGGGCTATTTTTTTTAATATATTTAATGTTCTATAAGTTTAAAATATAAATATTCTTTTTAAAAAAAACATTATTTAATTATAATTTTTTTAAAGTTCTTATTTAGCCTTTAACGGATTTTATATTTTATAATACAAAACTTAAAAAAAAGTTTGTTTTTATTATGGAATAAAAAGGAATAAGAAATAAGAAGATAAGAGAGGATTGCTTTATATAGGGTATTTGGAAGAAGAAGATAGATTCTAGGAGATTTATAAAAAAGACTGGGAGGGAAGGGCGGGGGGGAGGAGAAGGAGAGGATTTCTTTTTTTAGAGGAAAGGGGAGAGGGAAGGAAAGGGGAGAAGCGGGAAGACGGGGGGGGGGGATTTTTAGAGGGGGGGAGGCGGAAAGAGGGGAGGGGGGAAGGAGGACGGGGGGAAGGGAGAACTTTTTAGAGGGGAGAGGGAAAGGCGGGGAGGAGAAGAATGGGGGGGAAGACGGGGGAAAAGAAGAGGGGGGAATATTATTTTTTTATTTTATTTTTTTGAGAGGGGGGGAGGGGGGAGGGGGGGGGAGGGAAGTTTTTAAGGGGGATTATTTATATATGATTTTTTTTAGGGCGGAGAGGGGGGGAATTATATTTTTTTATTTTTTAGGGGGGGGAGGTATGAGCGAGGGGGGGGAGAGGGAGAGGGCGAGGAGGGGGGGGGGGGAGGGGGGAGGGGGAAAAGAAGGGGAGGAGGGAGGAAGGGAAAGAAAAAGGGGAAGAAGAAAAGGAGGAGGGGGAAGGGGGAAGGGGGGGAGGAAGAGAAGGGGAGAGAGGGGAAGAAGGACGGGGAACGAGAGGAGGGAGGAAGGAAGGAAGCGGGGAAGGAAGGGGGGAGGGGTGGGGGGGAAGAGAAGAAAAGGAGAAGAAAAGGGGAGGGGAGAGAGAGGAGTAGGATAAATGAGGGAGAGAAGGGGGAGAGGAAGTGGGGGTAAGGGAGGGGAGATAACGGAGAGGCAGAGGAAGAGGAGAAGGGGAAGAAACAGGAAGGGGAAGGAGGGGAAGGAAGGAAGAAGGGGGGAAGAGAAGCGGGGGAGCGCAAGGGGGCAAAAGGGAAAGGCGAAAAAGCCTAGGGGGAGGAGGAAGAAGAGGAGAGGGGGGGAAAGGAAAGGGAGAGGAGAGGGAAGGGGGGCGGCAAGGGGAAGAAAAGAGAGGAGGGGATGGGGGGAAGAAAGGGAGTAAAGGAGGGGAGGGGAGAGGGAGGGGAAGAAAGGGGAGGGAGAGAGGGGGGAAGGAGGGGGAAAGCAGGGGGAGAGGAGAGGAAAGAGGAAAAGAGGGAGAGGAGGGAGAAAACGAATGACGAGGAGGGGGCGGGGAAAAGGGTAGAGATAAGAGAGGAGAGATGAGAAGAAAAGAGGAAGAAAAAAAAGCGGAAAAGAGGGGGAGGAGGAACGGAGAAAGGGGGGAAGGAGGGAGGAAGAAAGGAGAAGGAGAGGAGGCGGAGAAGGCGAGAACGGGAAGGGAGGGAAGGAAGAAAAGGAAAAAGGGGAAAGAGGAGGAGGGAGAGAAAAGAAGCGGGGAGAAGGGCGGGGAGGAAAGACGGGAAGGAAAGGGGAGGTGAGAAGAAGAAGAGAAGAAGAGGATATGAGAAAGGAAGTGGAGGGGAGAGGAAGAAAGAGGGAATAGAAAAAAATTTAGGAGCGAAGAGAAAAATAGGTTGGAGGTAGGGAGAGCGGAGACCCGGGGAAGAGAGGGAGGAAGAGAGGGGGGGGGGGGAGAGGGGGAGAAGAGGAATATAATTCTGTATTTTTATTGATAGAGAGAGTAAAGGATAGAGCCGGAAGAAAGAGAGCGGAAGAGGGGGGGAGAGGTTTTTAAGGGAGGGACAGAAGGGGAACAGAGGGAAGAGGGGGAGGGGGAAGGGGAAAAAAAAACGATGTTATATTATTATTCTTTAATAAGGGAGGGAAAGAATGGATATTAATCCCTTCCTATTCTCTCCTTTTTTCTTAGAATTTTTTCTATTTTTATAAAACCTTTTAACATCTTTACCTGTTTATTTTTTCCTTTACCCCCCCCTTTTTTCTTCCCCTTTTTCATTTATTTAAAAGTGTTATCATTTCTTCTTCTTTCTAGATTCTTTCTTTTAGGATTCCCTCCTTTCTTACTTTCCCTATCCTTTTCTACTTATATCCTTTTATATCTTTTTTTAAGTTTTACAATAAGTATTATTATACGGAGGAGATATCTAGAGGGGGGATTAAAAAGAAGAGGGGAAGGAAAGCTTTTTTTTTATATGGTATGGGGGGATGAGGGGGGTAGGAGTAGGATGGGGGAGAGAAAAGCGGAAAGAGGGGGGGGGAGGGAGGGTCGGGGGGAAGGGGCGGGGGAGAGTAGGCGGAGGAAACGGGGGGGAGAAACGAGGAGGGGGGGGGGAGACGAAAGGAGGATGAGGGGTTAGGGGAGAGTAAAATTGGAGGGAAGAAGGGAAGCTAGGAGGGGGGGGGGGTTGGCGGGAAAGCGCTTAGGAGAGAGGGAGGAATGATTTATTGGGGGAGAGAATTTATTATTGTTGTATACTGTTTATTTGAATCATTTAATCTGAGGATCTTATTAATAATTAGGGGGAAGAGTTTAATTTATAATTAAAGAAAATATAATTGAGGAGGAGAAAGGACGGGGGGAAAGCATATTAGTTAGGATATATGAGAAGGGAGGATTTATTGAGAAGGGAGGGCAGGAGAAGGGGAGGGTTTTTTGTAAGGTGGGGAAGGGAAGAGAAGAAGGAGCGGGGGGGGGGAAAAGGCGGAATAGGAGGGAAAGAGAAGGAGGAGAGAAGGGAGGTAAGGAGAAGGGAGGTTGAGTAGGGGGGGGGATGAGAAGAAGGGAGGAGTATAAGGGGAAGCGAAAAAGGGGGGGAAAAAATGAAGCGGGGGAGAGGGAGCGGAGAGGAGGGAAGAGGAAGAAAAGGGGGGGAGGAAGAGTGAGGGGGAGGGAGGAGATACGGAAGGGAGAAATTAAAATGGGTGAATGGGAGAAGAAAGAGAAAAGAGAGCGAGGAAAGAAAGAAAAGAAAGAAGGAAAGGAAAGGGGGAACAAGAAGAAAAGAGGAAGGGGGAGGAGGGGAACGGAGGGAGATAGGAACGGGAGATTATTGGGAGAGAGAGAGAGTAAGAGGACGGGGGGAGGGGAAAGAGCAAAGAAGAGGGGCCGGGGCGTTGCCGGGCGGGAAAGAAACGAAGGCGGGAGGGCAGGAGGGGAAGGAACCTTTTTATCGTGGGAGGACGAGGAGAGTAGAGGAAAGGAGGGGGAGAAAAAGACGAAGAAGAAAAAAAAGAGAGAGAAGGACGGGAGGGGAAAGGGAGGGAAAAAAAAAGAGGGAAAAGGAAGGAGAGAAGAGGGAAAGGGGCGGAGAGGACGGAGAGAAAGAGGAAAGAGGGAAGCGGAGAGAAAAAGAGGAAGAGCAAGAGAAGGGGGGAAAAGAAGGGGAGAGGGAAGAGGCGGAAGGAAAAAAGGAGGGGGGGTAGGAGAGAGGGGAGGGAGAGGGCGGAGAGGAGGGAGGGGGAAAAGAAAAAGGAGGAGGAGGAGAGGGGGAACGGTGAAGGGGGGGGAGGGGGAGAGGGAGGGAAAAAGAAGAGGAGCGGGGAGGAGATAGGGGGGGGAAAGAAGGAGGGAAGGTTTATTGGGAGGGTGGGCGTAAAGGCGAGATACGAGAGGCGGGGAGAAGGAGGGAGAAGAATTATTTTGGAGGGGAGGAGGGGGCGGGGAAAGAGAAGAGTAAAGGAGAGGAAAGGAGGAGGAGAGAGGGCGGAACGGAGAGATGCAGGGGAAAAATGAAGGAGAAGATGGGAGGAAAGAATTAGGTTCAAAGGTAGAGAAGAGGGGAGGGGGGAGAAGAGAAGGAAGAAGTCAGGTGAAGGTAAAACGAAGAGGAGGGAAAACGAAGGAGGAGAGGAGGGCGGAGAAGGATAAGGCGGGGGGAAGGGGGAAGAAAACAGGAAGGGGTAGAAGAGGAAGAAGAGGTGGGAAAGAGAGGGAGGGAAGAAAGAGAAGGGAAAGGCCGAGGGGGGGGAGGAGAGGAAGGAGAGACGGGGGGAGGACGGGGGAAGGAGGGGATAGAGGCTTGGGACGATGGAAAGAATGAGAAGAAGGAGAACGGAGAGGGAGAGGAGGGGGGGGAAGAAAAAGAGAGAGAAGAGGGAGAGGGAGAGAGAAGAGCGGGGAAAAGAAGAGTAAGAAGCGGAGAGAGAGAGGGTTTGGGGGAGGGGGGGAAGGGGAGGGGAAAATGAAAAAGGTAGGAAAGAAAGGAGGGGGAAGGGAGGGGGGGATATATTTTGGTGTAAATAAAGAGACGGGGTGAGAGGCGGAAAAAGAGAAAGACGAGAAGGAAAGGCGGGGGGGAGGGAGGGAGAGGGAGGAAGAAGAACGGAGAGGAAGAGGAGAAGAGGAGAAGGGATGAGAAGAATGAGGATCGAGGAAAAGAAGGGAAGCGCGAAAAACGGAGAAAGAGGAGAGCTGCGGGGATTGAGGAGGGCGAGGAAGGGAAGCTAAATTGGGAAGATTTATAGGGGGCCGGGTGGGAGGAGGGAAGGAAGACAGGCAAAAGGTAAGAGAAGAAGAGAAGGAGTGGGAAGATAAGGGTAAGAAGGGATGGAAGGAGGGAGAAATGAAGTAAAGAAGTGAAACTTATATGTGAGATATGGGAGGATGGGGGGAAGGCAAGGAAAGGGCAAAGAGAAAAGGAACGGTTAAGGGAAAAGAAGGTGGTAGAAGAAAGAAAGTATGGAGGGAGGAAGGATAGAGAAAAGAGAAAGAGAAAGAGGATGGAAGAGGAGGAAAGAAGGGTAGGAAAAAAAAAGGAAGGGAGGAAGAGGGAAAGGCGGAAAAGAGGAAGCAGGGAAGGGGGGAGAAGAAGGGAAGGGGGGAGAATTATGAAAGAGGAGAGAATGAATGGAGAAGTAGAGGGAAAGAGAGTTTATAATATAATGGAGGGGAGGGTGGAGAATTTTTTAGGGGGGAAAGAGGAAGAAAAAAGCAAGTCAAAGGTAGGGAGAGAATGGAGAGGGGAAAACGGGAATGGAAGTGAGGAGAGGAAAGGAGGGATTTTAAAGGAATAGTTTAGGGGGAGTATTAGTGTTTAATGGGGAAAAAGAGGAAACGAGGGAGGGGTGGGTTTTAAAGAGGGGAGAGAGGGGGAAGAGGGAGAGAGAAGCAAGAGGAAGAAAGGGGGGGTTAATGAAAGGGGGGTTTGGTGAGGAATGTTAGAAAAATTTAAGGGAAAGGGGAGCGGGAGGGGGGAGATTATACAGGGGAGAGGGAGGATTATTTAGGAAACGGGTGAAAAAGAGGGGGGGGGGGGAAAACTAGGAAGAAGAGGGGAAAAAGAAGAAAGGGAAAGGGGAGGGAGGGGGAGGAGGTGGGAAGGGAAAAGAGAAGAGGGAAGATGAGAGAGAGAGAAGAGGGGAGGAAAAAGGAAGGGAGGAGGGGAAGGGGAGGGGAATGAGAAGGGAGGGGGGCGGGGAAAAAGAGGAAGAGAGAGGGGGGGGGTAGGAGCGGGAGGAAACGGGGGAAGGGAAAAGGAAAAGACGGGAGGGGAAGGGGGCGGTGGGGGGAGAGTGAAAGAAGAAAGAGAAGGGGGGAAGAGGGAAGAGGGGAAGGGGGGAAGAAGAGGGGAGAGAGGAGGGGGGAAGAGAAAGAGGGAAGGGGGCGGAAGGAAGGAAGAAAAGAGATGAGAGGAAGGGGAGAGGGGGGGAAGAGAGGAGAAGAAGAAGGAAGAACCGGAAAAAAGGGGGAGAGGGCGGAAGGAGGAGACGGGGGAAGAAGGGGAGAGGAGAGAAGGGAAGAAAGAGATGAGTCGGAGTATTTAAGGAAAAGAAGAAAATAGAAGAGAAGAAAGAGTACTTATATTTTGGAAGAGGAATGTAACGGAGAGGGGGGGAAGGGAATAGATTACGAGGGAGATTTCTTTAGAGAGGGATATTTTGGTGCGGGAAAAGAGGGGAAAATAAGAAAAAAGAGGAGGAAAAAGAGAGAATGGGAACGAAAGGAAAGAGGGGCTGGAATATTTTCTTTAGGAGGAATGTACCCCTTAAGAGGAGGAAAAAGAGGGTGAAAAGGAGGGCGGATTTATAAGAGAAACGGGAAAGGATACTATAAATTTAAAAAGCTTATAGTTGATAGAAAAAGAGGAGTAGGGTGGAAGAGAAAGGAGGATAAAAGGAGAGGGGGGGAGAGGTAGGGGGGAAGGAAACGGGAAAGGGGAGGCGAGGAGAAAGTAAGGAAGGGGGGAGGAAGGGAAAAAGGAGAGGGGAGAAGGAGGAAGAGGCGAAAAGGAGAGGAGAGGAAGGAAAGGTTAGAGAAGGAAAAAAAAAAGGGGGGGGAGAGGACGGAAGGCAAGGAAAAAAAGGAAGAAAGGGGAGACAAAGTGGAGGGGGGAGGAGAAAAAAGCGGGGGGGGCGAAGGAAGAAAGAGAAGGAAGGGAGAGGGCGGGGAATAAAGGAGAAACAAGGGAAAGCGGAGAAAGCCAGAAAAGGAGTGAGGATGGTAGGAGGGAGTAATAGAGAAAGGAAAGAGAGCGGGAACGGAGAGGGGGGGAGAGGAAGAGAAGGAGGAGGAAGGAAGGGGGGACCGGAGAACAACGACGGGAGGAAAAAGAGGGGGGGACCGGGGAGAAGAGAAAGAGGAGGGAGGGGACGTGGAGGGGAGAAGCGGCGAGGGGAGAAGAGAGGGGGAGCGGAAACGATGGGGGTAGACGGAGAGAGGAGGAGGCAGAAGGAGGGAAACTGGGGGAGGGAAAGGCGAAAAAAGGTAAATCGGAGAGGGAGAGAGGGGGTGACGGGGCGGGGGAAGATAAATGAGCGAGGGAGAAGAAGGCGGGGGGCGGAGGAGGCGAGGAGGCGGAGAAGAGGCGGTGGGGGAGGAGAGAAGGGGATAAGAACGGGGAAGACCGGGAGAGGGAGAGGGGCGGAGGGGGGGGGGGGGACAGAGGGGGGAAAGACGGAAAGAGAGGTGGAGTAAACAGGGGGGAGGGAAGGAAAAAACGGGGGGAGAGGAGGTAGAGAAAGGTAGTAGAGGAGGAGGTGAAGAAGAGTAGAGGGGTGAGGGAAACGAGAAGAGAGGAGGAAGGCGAAGAGAAGCAAAGGAAAAAAAGGGGGAGAGGGAGAGGAGGGGGGAAAAGAGGGGGGAAGAGGGGGGGGGGAGGGGGAGAGGGTGATGGGAAACAGAGTAAGGGAGGAAAAATATTTAATGTTAATTTATATTATTATTAAGCTTTAATAGATGAAATATATTTATTATAATAAATAATATAGTGATTAATATATAATTTATTTTTATTTACTTAATATAAAAAGTATTATTTAATTTTACTGCTTGAAAAAAACAAGTATATCCAACTCGTTTAATTATAGTGATTTAACTTTTATATTTTTATAAAATCATGGAATAAAAATAATTGTATCCGGAATTTAAATCTTATATATCCGTTTAATTATATAATAAGATATTAAAATATAATAATATAATACAAAATATTATAGAAAGTTTATATATTATACTTTTAATTATTTACAAGCAGCTTTTATTAACTTTTATGTCCTAGCTTTTTTTATATTTTTAATATTTTCTTTTTAAGCCTTAAACTAATCTTTTTACCGTTTTAAAAAAAAACTACTTTTAAAATATTTATTTCCTAGCCTGTTTTTATTACCTTAGTCTTTAAATAATATTTTATACTTTTAATTTAAAACTGTTATAATATTGTTATTATTTTTTCTTATAGGCCATTCTATTACTTTAATTAACTACTCTTATTAGTTTAATCAAGGGCTTAGTCACTTACTTGGTATTAAAAAAAAAAATAGTTATTATTTATTCTATTATATGTATAATCGTAAATTATGTATATAAAACTATAAGTAATTCTAGTTAAGTATATTATTGACTAATCTAAATTAAATAAACTTTCTTTTATTTTATATTTAAATACTTATAAAAATAGTTAGCTTAATAAATAAGAAACTTTATTTTTAGTTTATTATTACTATTATAGTAAATATATTATACAGAAAAGTATATTAGGTTTACGTTCAGTGTAATTAATTAATAAAAAACCTTAAACGTTAATAAATACAATTAAACGGTATCTTATAGTTAATACATAAATTATAATTATAAAGGTCTAATAGTTTATTACAGTAAAATAGTAATTTTATTTTTAACCACTGTATCTAAAAGAAAAAAGTGTTTTTATTATTATATTTTATATTAGCAAAAATGTAATAAGTTATCCGGAGGCAAAGCGAAAATACAAGCGGGTTACAGATAAACAGGAGAGGAACAAGGAAATCAGAAAGGATGGAAGGGCAACGGAAAAAGGACGGGGGAAGGGGGAGGGTGTAGGGTGTGGGTTTTTGAAGGGGAAGAAGGGGAGAAAAGATGGGTTAGGGGTATTGTAGTAATTATGAATCGTAAGTCTTTTTATTGATATAGAGTAAAATGGAGGTATATGAGGGGGAGAGTGTAGAGAGATGAGGAATAGTTGGTCTTGTTTCTGGGTGAGGAACGAAACAGGAATAACGGGGGAGAGGGCGTGAGGAGGAGGATGGAGAGGAGGACGGAGGAAGGGGAAGAAGGAGAAGAAGAGAGTAAACACAAAAAGAGGGGAGGAAGGAGGGGGAGAGAGGGGAGCGGGGAAGGGGGGGGGGGGTGAAGGGGGAAGAAAAAAACGAGAAAGAGTGAGGAGGGGAGGGGAGCGTGAAAAAAGAAGGAAGAAAAAGAGGAAAAGAAAGGATATGGTAGACGGTCGAGAGGCGAAGCCGGAAAACGGGGAGGAGACGAGTGGGGGAGGGAGGGCGGAGGGAGAGAGGAAGGGAAAAGGAGGGCGGAAACGGGAGAAGGGAGAAAACCGGGGGCGGGGAAGGAAGGCGGGAAGGGAGAAAAGAAGCGAGAGGAGGGAAGGGAAAGGAATGAAAGCGAGGCGGGAAGGAAGGAAGTTGTGTATAGAGAAAATCTTATAATAATTATTTTAGTTAATTAATAAAAATTAATAATTATGTATAATAACTAAAAAATACTTGTAGTACATTAGGTTTTAGAAAATAATTAAATTGTTTTAATTTATTAAGTTTCCTTATATTTTCTTTCATATTATTTATGTCTTAAGTCATTTATTTTTAATTTGAGTTTTTGTAGCTTAATAATAAGCTATTAAGATCTGAAAACTTAGTATCTTATGATAATTTGTATTGTAGAACGTATATAACCTATTAAATAAAAGTTCTAATATATAATATTTAAGTAGTTCTGTTAACAAGAAACAAAAATAAGTTAAGTTGGTATAATTTTTAAGCGTTTTTGTAATAAGAAGTATAGAGTAGGTTAGTCTATTAGTAAAGATTAAAATTAATTTAAGTAATTAATTAAATATATTATAGGTCTAAGTTAGTAAATAATTAATAATTAAATATTATATTAGAATTATTAAAATTATAAAATATTTTTAATTTATTTAATATTTAATATTTTAATAGATGATAGTGAAGAAAAAATAATAAAACAAAAAGGGAGATAAAAGGCCATAAACCTTACTAGTCCTGGGTAACCTGGTTAGATAACGGATTAAGTTCATTAATTAAATAAGAGGTCTTGGTTATTAGTTAATCTAGATTAACGTAATAAGGTTATGTAGGTCTAATATAAAAGTTAGTACAGATTAGTATTAATCGAATATTGAAAATAAAGAAATAAAAGAAATAAAAGTAATAATAACTTTAAATCTAAGAATAAAATATACAATTTGATAATAAAAGTAATTAAATTATATAAACGAAAGGTAAAGGTTAAGTGTTTATATATAAGCCTTAGTAATTTTTTTTTATTTATAGCTTCCCGGTACTTGTTTGATAGTATTATCTTTACGATGATATGCTACCCGTAGAATACAGTAGGACCATCAAATAGTAAGTAATTTTAATGTATTTGATTAGTTAAAATGACTAAGGTTTTTCTAGACTTGTTCGTTGTTAATAACTAGTATAGTATTACTAAAAGGGGGGCAAGATTAAGCAGGCGGGTCGGATATTACATTTAAAGCGATAAGTAATAATAGTAAAGAGAGAATAGAAATTTATTCCATAAAAGGTTAAAGCCTGGGGAGTGAGTATAATGTCAAAAATGTACGTATGATATAAGTCCGTATATTATTTAAATAAAATGAACTTTCACTAATTATCCAATAATAGAATTTATAATAATTATTCATAACTTAAATTTATAATAGAACGAACCTGACCCGCCTGATTAAGCTTGCCTACTTTTAATGATACTTATGCCAGTTAATTGATTAAGATAAGCTAAAAAACTTAGGCTGGCATTAATATAGCTAGAAATAGGTTATTGTTAAAAGAGTAAAATACCAGAGTAAGGTATAAATCACTAAATAAACTAAAGATATTATTGTCAGAAGTGAATGAATTACGGAATGGAAATTATAAAAAATTATCTACAAAATAGAAGGGGATGGGAAGAAAACGAAAGCGAGATGGAGGAGAAGGAAAAGTAAACCTAATAAGTATATAATCTTTTATAGTATTTAATAAAATTCATTTTAATTCAGATAAATAAGTATTGATATTAATTATTAATAATTTAAACTGATAATATATTTATTTATGACTTAAATTTATAACTTTTATTTTAAACTAAACTTATTTTATAATTGTATTAGAAAAATAATTAAAAATTATATATTAATAAACTTTTATGTAATAGATGATAT